>VCCN01003262.1:4937364-4947502 GCA_006491835.1 Architeuthis dux
CTATCCGAATGTGATGGTGGTAAACAGAATGTTTTCTCTCCAGTGGTAACAATGCTTATAACGTAGGATTCGGATGTTTTCCTTTCCTTTCCTTTCCTTTCCTTTCCTTAGTAGTTAGTGGATTTCCATACCTGTTGAGTAGCGGAAGCCACATCGGGTTGAACTCCGTACAAACAACAAGAAGGAATTCAATCGTCCGAAAAACTCTTTGAATGTTAATGACCCTACTCAAAACTATAGAAAAAATTCTTTGAATGTTATATGACCCTTCTCAAAACTATAGAAACAATACTCTTTGAATGTTAGTGACCCTTCTCAAAACTATAGAAAAAACTCTTTGAATGTTAGTGACCCTTCTCAAAACTATAGAAAAACTCTTTGAATGTTAATGACCCTTCTCAAAACTATAGAAAAAACTCTCTGAATGTTAATGACCCTTCTCAAAACTATAGGCATATATAAAACTAATTATTTTTTTTATTTTTAACTCTTGAAACTGAGTATCAAATGAATAAACCTGTGTTAAATAAATGTTATTAATTTGATTTTCCTAATATCTTGATATATGCGTGGAATATTCTGTTATTACAGATATGCAAGTATATTTGTATGCATTCAGGTCTATTGGTTTGATGATATATTGGCGTATGAATAAATGCTTACATTTTCTTGCCTCTAGAAATGTGAGCAATGTGAGAATTGATTTCTTACAAATAATATTAATAAAATATAAAGCAAATTACTTTTCTCAAAAATATATACACAGAATATTCAAGTTTAAAGCAATCTTCTGTAGAAAGCTTTTTAGACAGTCTAGAATATTTTCAATCATCACATAAAGCAAGTTCAAAAACGTTCTTGCTCTTCTCTTGTGTATATTCTTGGTCTGACGAGCAATGAAGTAGTAACATTCGTATGATTGGCTTGCTTCCCTGAAAAAGAAAATTGGTATCGTATATTTTTGAATATAAAACGAGATTTCTTTTTACTAAAGAGTGGCCTTAAATCAGCAGTTCGACTTATACTCAGGTCAGTCAGAAATGGCCAATACTTTTGCCTATATGAATACAGCGTCAATAGAAACAATACATATTAGCAAGCAATAATGCCCGTTGTTTTAACTCAATTTATTACCATAGTTTTGTATGAAATGCTAGGTAGTTTATGATGCGTATCGTATATTTCCTAATACGCACATGTACCCACACATGCAATAATACTCACACACACTCACTCTTGACATTAATCCCCTAACAGCAGGGGTCACTATCCATACTGATAACCGTCCATCTGGGCGCAGACAGATTCCTGAATATAACACACTCTCTCTATTCACCCTACGTACGTGACAACCTAATCCGCACCAGTGTGGTCTGTAAGCTTTGCAAAGTACACCTGTGCTTGGACAAAGACAGAAACTGTTTTGAGGCATACCACACCCATTTTAAAATCATTTTTTTTTTCAGATAGATTTGTCATCAGTGGCGAGAATTTCACTTTTACGACCTGAAAACAACGGTCGATATGTTGAAGATGAAAGAAATTCATGTTTTCGTGACAGCTGACCAAGTGCCATAAACGGTGTATTCATAAGAAGGGGATATCTCTCATGACGACGTTATGGCAAGATAACGGACGGCTTATATTCGAGAGTGTAGATTTTCTGGAAGTTTATGCTCAATTCCGAACTCGTCTTATACTCACGGTCGATTTATGTTTTAAAATATACGGTATCTTTGTTCAATAAATTAAGGCAAGGAATTTCACAAGCTCATTTCTTAACCCTACTCTTAGTGTCTATATATGATCACCTGGGGACTCGTCAGCCACATGCAAATATTGTAACCACAAAGACAACATAATCCGCACCAATGTGGTCTGCAAGCTTTGCAAATTACACTTGTGCTTGAAGAAACTGTTTTGAGGCATACCACACCCCAGTAAATTAGTTTGTTTTTGGCCCGCACAATAACATTTACAAATCAACCCGGAGGTGTTATTGTTTTTGTCAATATCAATTTTGTGTATCTATTCATTATATTGAATGTTATTCTTTAATTATATGTTTAATTTAACTTTCTACTTTAATTTCTTTTATATTTTTCATTTTTGGTCACTTATTGGGAGAGTCACCACATATGATCACTTCATCAGACGGTGTTTTGCCCCCATAAACAAAAGAAAGTTCAGAAAACTTGCAACCGAAAATATTTTGTAATTAGGTCTAATTTAACATAAAAAAGGGTTGTTTTGATATCTAAAATATTTTTAGGGGTGGCCTATAAAGGGTTAATATTGTTCTTATCCAAGGAAGACCTTTGTCAGGTTTCAGACAGATAGAAAATAATTATTTTCTGCAAACCTTCTTCTCTATCTTTTATCTTGTATCTAGGATAAAACTCGAGTATTTTGCCTATCAATTCAAATACGTTATGAAAGTTCTTTCCCCCTTGAATTTGAAAAATCTAAAGGTGAACAGTTATGAATTGTAATATCTAGGAAAAGATTTGAATTAAATTCTTTCATAAATTTTTAAATATTTAAAATTTAAAATAATTTCGGAGATCACACATACATACATACATACATGCATACATACATGCATGCATACATACATACATACATACATACGTGTGTGAGCGTGTGTGTGCTTATGTGCAATAGTAGCAATACATGCAGCAGATAGAGAACTCGGAGAAATTACTGATGCAAACTAATTATTTAATCATAAGAAATCATCCACAATGAATAAATCGAACGACAGAAATATGAACATAACATCGTGAAAATCAAAGATGTTATATAATTAAATTTCTATAGTATTCTTTAATCCTATTTGTTCTTAAACATATAAATATCTCATACATACATACATACATGTATGCATGCATACGTATAGACAAACACACATATAAACAAACACAAGAACAAAAGAAAGACTGCTCTATATTTGAGGCTGTAGATTCTCTTTCAAAAATATTTTATTCAATGCAGCAGACAAACACTTTTTACCAATTGTAGTCTTCTCAGATACAATGACTCCCCCACGATTGGTAGCTTTTCTCAAGGACAAATACCTGCATCAAATTATAATGCTATCATTAGAAGTTTTGTTTTATGCTAGTTGATTAATAATTATCGAAATTAGATAATAACTTGATGCCTTTAACCCAATTCGGAGTCAAAGACACAAGCGCTCTTCCGAATAGCTATAAATAAGTTTGATTCTAGTCGGTAGATGTGTATAGACTCAAAAAAAGTTCTTCCTTTGATAAGACGTAGAAACAATGGTATGGGGGTTCCAGGGCAAGGCCGAAAACTATGTGGAGATGGTTGAGACTACAATAAAATGGGCTGCAGATTGTCCTTCAAAGTCCATAATCCTTGACACCCATCTTGATAAATTCAATGAGAACATGGGAGCGTATTCAGAGGGGTATGGTGAGTTCTTCGACCAGGATATACTGGACTTAGAACGCCGCTAGCAAGGAACATATAACGAGAACATGATGAGACATTATATTTTGGGGTCTAGTTCGTGAGAGTGAATTACAATACAATCGTAAATTTCGAAATCAACTCAATTCTAAATCATTCGTGATCACTTTTAAATACATGTTAATATAGATTCATACGTTGTTGTTATTCTGAAAAAATGTGATTTTTTAATTTCACTCTCCTGGTCACAAAAACAATTTTTTAAGGGAATAATAGCCATTTTCTATACTTTTTATACACAAGCAATTAGAAAATAACACTCACCCAGGGTGTGATACAGCGATGTTGTGCCTCGTAACGCAGAATGCCGATTAAATGTGTCCCCCCAAATGCTTATGCTAAAAGACTTTTAATGGCACAAATGTTGCCCATCGGTTTTAATGGAAATTAAGAACTAAATGAGAATCTTTGCATTCAATGTTTTGCATTCAATGTGTTGCATTCAATGTGTTGCATTCAATGTAGCAGTAAGTTTGTTTGTGTGTTTGTATAAGTTTCTGTCTCGCGTTCACTCAATCAAAGACAGCAAACTTTGATTTAGATCTCTGCCCTCCCACACCACTCGTTGTGTTGATCATTTATGCCTCCCTATGAGCGGGTGTGCCACTTAGCGGCGTTACAGCGTTACCATGCTTTTGTCACACCCTGCTCACTACCCAGGAACAAAACACGCGTTGCACAGTGTAATTAGTTGACTTTTAGTAGATTTCTAAAATGAAGGTGTATTTCCCAATTGTTCTTTCTCTTTAATGGCTTGACGTTTATGAAAAAAGTTTAATAGATCTTTGATCGTGAGAAAAGAGGTGTCTTAAATTAATTAGATATTGGGTTGGGCAAAAGGTTCGTTGATTTCTTTTCGTTAGCTGGCATTAGGAGAATTTAGTTTTAACTAATTTCATTAAAAAAAGATCGCTTTTGATTGTATTGTGACAGCTGTAATATCAGCGTTCATTTCTAAAATTATATTGTCACAATTAGTGTTTTTGACTCCACCGTTTTCGACATATTATATAGGTAAAAGATCAAATGTGGCTCAAACGCATAAAACAGATGTGCTGTTTATAGAGAAGTACTTTGATCAAACTTGTCAAAATTGTTTGCAAGGATTCGTGCTGGAGTCGGGTAGACAAGTTGAGGTTGATAGTTATCAAATCATTAATTGAGAATAATCAACGCTATTTGACGCGAGAGATAGCCAATATACTCAAAATATCCAAATCAACCGATAAAAATCAATTTGCTCCAGCTTAGTTATGTTAGTTGCTTTGATGTGTGACTTCCACAAAGAAATCCACATAAACGTATTTCTGTGTGCAATTCGCTACTTACACTGAACAAAAATGTTCCGTTTTTTAAACAAATTGTGGCGGGCGATGAAAAGTGGATATTTATACAACAACCTGGAACGCAAGAGATCGTGGTGAAAGCGAAATCATTCACCTCTAACTGTACCAAAGGCCAGTCTTCACCCCAGAAAAGGGGATGCTGTGTACGATGGTTTGATCGGAACGGAGTCCCCTATCATAAGCTCCTTCCAGGGAACCAAACGATTCATACTAACAAGTCCTGCTCCCGATTAGATCAATTGAAGTCAGCAATCGACGAAAAGCATCCGGAATTAGTTAACAGAAACAGCGTAAAATTCCATCAGGTTAACGCTAGACCGCATGTTCCTTTGGTGACTAGGCAAAACAGAAATTATTACAGATGGGCTGGGAAGTTTTCATTCATCTGCCGGATTCACCAGGTATTGTACATTCTGGTTACAATTTATTCCGGTATTTACAAAATTCGCTTAATGAAAACAATTCAAATTCCCTGGAAGACTTCAAAAGAGCAGTTCTTGGCTCAGAAAGATAACATTTTGGGGAGGATTGAATTATGAAATTGTCTGAAAGATGGGAGAAGTTGACGGAACAAAACTGTAAATATATTGTGTACCATAGCGAAGAGGTGAATACATGAAGATGGATAAATAGATAGACAGATAGATAAAAAGAGAGATAAACGAAAAGAGAAAATCGGAAGTTCAGAATATACAGATTGACACTAACTAAAACAATCGACTGAACACTTTTGATAAACAAGAATGGTACTTTTGATAAACAAGAATGGTACTTTTGATAAACAAGAATGGTACTTTTGATAAACAAGAGTGGTACTTTTGATAACAAAGGGAGTAATGGAAGTGCGAGTCAAATCATCGACGGAAAATATCTAAAAATAGAAATCTGATTAATAAACGAGCATGTGTGAATTCAAAATAGCCAAAATTCAAAATATATAGTTAGTCTATATATTTTGAATTTTGATAAAGATGAAAGAGCAAATGTTGAAACTTCCAGCCCTCTAAACTCCTGGTGTGGCCTGTACGCGTGATACATACGCAGCCAGCCAGCAAGCCAGCCGGACCGACTTGAAAATTGAAGAAACCTATTTTGACAGTTTTGGGTGACAGGTTTGATTGACGGTTTCTAATATGCAAACGCAGAGGTCGACCATTTTAAAGAAGCTTACATCTTAGTGCAGGTATTGCAACATTTAAATCAACGTTACCTCTTATCGAGATCGCCAATCCTAAGTGAAAATAATAAGACCAGTTAGAAAGGATAGAATGAACGAAGTAGCAGTAATGAATCTGAATGATTTGATGGCTAATCGCCAAACGATTAAGTAGATTTTAAGTACCAAACGTACATATGGTTATAGATCAGAGGTCTTCAACCTTTTTGCGGACCTGATCGCGTATTAGTGAGTGGACGGTGGTCAGATATATGTCATTAAACAGTTTGGGTTAAGATTTGGGTTAAGATTAAGGTCAGTTGTTGGACATACCCGTTAAATTAGGTCAAAGTCTCTCGTTGGTTGAACATTTTGATATGGAGCGAAATGGAACGTGGCGCCTGTGTAACATGATCTATCAGAGGTTTGTTTTATCAGCCTCTTAAGGACAGATGGTTGGACATACCCTTTAAATTAATGACACAGACTTTTGTTGGTTGGGCATTTTGATTTGGAACGAAATGAAACCTGGCGCCTGTGTAATATGATCTATCAGAGGTTTGTTTTATCAGCCTCTTAAGGTCAGATGGTTGGACATACCCGTTAAATTAATGACACAGACTTTTGTTGGTTGGGCATTTTGATTTGGAACGAAATGAAACCTGACGCCTGTGTAACATGATCTATCAGAGGTTTGTTTTATCAGTCACTTAGGTCAGATGGTTGGACATACCCGTTAAATTAATGACACAGTCTTTTGTTGGTTGGGCATTTTGATTTGGTACGAAATGGAACCTGGCACCAGTGTAACATGATTCATCAATGTAGTCGTGTGAAACGCTCAGAATAAGGAAAAATCCTTCCCGGCCCAAATAGCAATATTTGCTTGCGGGCCGATCAACATCCCGGATCTGGCCCGCGGGCCGGAGGTTGCCGATGCTTGTTATAGTACAAAGCGCTAATAAAGAAATTTGGAAATTTAAAGACAGGTCTGGTTAGTCACTCAATAGAGACCGTCACGTGACCAACGTTTTTTGGCAGCATGCCGTGTTGGGGGTGTTAATTGATTAAACATTTGGGAAAAGGGGTGATCATTGAATAAGTTACTTCTCTCACCTTTTGTTGGGCAGTGATCATTAAACAAAAGTCTGAATGTTCAAGAAATAAACGTGAATGCTGATGGAAACAAACTAGGGATCAATTTAGCATAAACTTACATGGCAAATTGACCCCCCCACTAGAAACCTACTTAGGTGGAGAATTATCAACAGAAGAGAACAAACTGTTTTTCTAGATATGATAAGGAGTAAATGTTGAAAATTTCAGCCCTCTAGCTCCATTGGTACAGCCTGTACGCATAATACACACAGCCAAGCGGCCAGTCGGACCAATTTGTAAAACGGAAGAAACCTATATTGACTGTTTTTGTGACAGTTTTGGTTGACGGTTTCTAACACGCCTGGTTGCCGCGGGGTCAAACTCCACTCCTACTTCTATTTCGACTGAAGATGATTACTGCAAATTTGGTATTGTATATATAATAAATAGAAATAATTATTAAATAAGTTATTTATTAGAATGATATAAGCACTTGCGTATTTGTAAGATACATTTTCGTAAGACTTGTTAGTTTGGCTCAGTTGGTAAGAGAGCCGGCTACCAATCACATGGTAGCGATTTTAAATCACGGTAGGGAAATGTTAATTTTATAAATATATTTATTTATTATAATGAAATAAGCTCCTGCGTATTACTAACATACATGTTCGTAGATATGTAAGACTTATCAATTTAGCTCAGTTGGTAAGAGAGCCGCCTGCCAATCAAATAGTCGTGATTTCAAATCACGGTAGGGGAATGTTAATTTTGCATTTCGTTTAACGGGACAGACAAACAGTGAAGAGATTACCCCCTACGTTTGGTGAGGATTGTTCTTGTTCTTGTTCTCCACACTTGGACAAAATAGGAGAGGAAAATAGAAATAGGTTTTGTTCGATAACATTTTGTACTACTTGTTGTCAAACTCCAGTCCGAGTTGGAGTTGACTTTGTTTCTCCCCCGTAACAAGAACAAGAACAAGAACAAGAACAATCCTCATCAAATTTAGAGGAGTAAACTGTTCACTGTTTGTCTATCCCATCACGTTAAACAAAATCGATATATAAAATGAACATTTCCCTACCGTGATTTGAAATCACGACCTTGTGATTGCCAGGTGGCACTCTTAACAACTGTGCCAAACTGACAAATACGAAGGTGTTTATATATACAAACAAAAGTTGGAATAGAAGTAGGAGTGGAGCTTGACCCTGCAGCAGCCAGGCTTGTTCCAGTCAGAAAATGAACCGATAATCAGGTCATGTATTTCGAATCAACTTCATAAGAATGCAAGTGGTCACCTGAGAACAGGTAACACTTTTAAAGGTATGAATAATCGATAATGTTGGCTCTGTAAGTACTTAGATATTGCCAATCATGTAAACAGGTGCATTCCCTGTAGAATAAGAAATCTCGAGCAATTTAATGTTATAATGCAAGAAAACGATATACCTCCATGTCTATTTGCTAAAATGTCACTTAATGTATCCAGTTCATATTTGTCAAACCCCAGGATAAGGTCAGAGTTGACTTTACTTTCCTATGTAACAAGAACAAGAACAGTAGGGGAGTAAACCGATATGTAAAATCTCCATTCCCCTACCCTGATTTGAACTCATCACCTAGTGATCGCTAGACTGGTTTGTTACAACATGCGCTAAACTGACAAGTATTACATACTTCCAGAATCTATAGTAGAATTACGCAAGGAAGTAGAACTAGGAGCAGAGTTTGACTCTGGAAAAGCCAAGCTTGTTCTCTTATGTTTCTACCGTGATTTGAAATGACCTAGTGATTGCTAGCCTGGTGTTTTACCACCTGACAAGTCTTGCATACCTCCAAAATCTATAGTAGAAGGAAGTAGAAGTAGGTGCCAGGCTTGTTCTCTTATGTTTTCTATTAATAAATAGCTAGCTTTATCAACTTCTATAGTCACTTACTCGAGGCTAAACACAGTGAACATTGTTTTTTCAGCGATACTTTTATACATTAACCGAACTAGTCTTTATTAAGCAGGACCAAACACCAGGTATTTCACCATGATCGTCTGCAACCAATCATTTTCCACATTTCTATCCACGTCTATCCCTTATGAACTAATACGGAAAGAATAACGAGCTTACTTTGAAATAAGATGTTACCCATAAAATGGGTGGTGGCCATATTATGTCTGACGGTGTCTCATGAAGTATGGACCCATGAGAATAAAAAAATAAAAAGTAACAGGCGCTGTGAATAATAGTAATCGCTACGACGAAAGTTGTGAATGGTGACTCAGACAAAATAGTCCTCGCATTGAATATGAATTGAAATATGACTTTTCGATGTTATCTTGCATCAATGGGATGATTGATTCAGTAATACTTTATCCCATCATATCTTGGATGATTGATTTAGTATCCAAATGAACTTCGATACAGTTATCAAAATTGGTCGTTCGGACATTTTGAGAGCTTGTATTATTAAACTGATGTAATTGTTGTTCATGGATTACCTTTGCAGGTTTTAAGTGTCCCTTGTGTAGCATTTTATATTTTTGTTATTGAATGAGAGATTCTGGGCAGAGTAGAGTCTGTCTTTTTGATATGCTATTACATTTTAATATGATACAGGGCCTGAGATCCGTGAAGTTTCAAGCCAACTCACTTGCATTTCTGTCACTACTTCGACTATTAGTTGTCATAGGAGTGATAAAGTCAGTCTCTGACATTAATTTCTTCCGTGAGATTATTTATTCAGTGAATTTTAAAACATGTTTAGTAAATAGATAGAAAATATGTATTCACTTGCTGTTCAATTTTAGAAGTTGAAAACTGTTGTTTGCAAACCTTTTTTTAATTAGGAGAGAAATCTCTGGTTTGAACAGGTCAAGATTTTGAACCAGTGTCAACCAGTGGTAATAGCAATCATTCGTGGAATATATCTAAAATAACAAACTCTGGGCATTAACTATTAGAGAAGATAATTGATATATAGAAGAAAAATGCTTCTAATGGAAAATTGCAACTTAATAAGCACATACAAAATTGCAAGTTTACCT
>VCCN01003262.1:5179020-5201068 GCA_006491835.1 Architeuthis dux
TCTCTCTCTCTCTCTCTCTCTCTCTCTCTCCCCCTCTCTGATTAATTAGATTAGTCTTCTTGATATTCTTTAAGTTTTTTTTAGATTTTCATGTTCTGTTTTGCATAATTAGCAAACAATGAATATTATCAAATACGTACAGGCAAACGCAACTGGACATATTCTTGATTTTCAGAAAAGAATATTTCTTGATATAATCATTATGACGCAATCTGATGGTTTAAAGACACTTTATAATGAATGAAAAAGGTTTTACCGAAATTGTTGGTATATAATTATTTTTCAGAGAAAACCAATTTGATAGCATGACCTCTTGAGTGTTTGCAACAGATATAATCGCAACGGAACAAAAATGTATTCGTAACTATCTATAATTTTGAAGAATTGTGTAGGTTCTAAAAATCAAATTATAATGACTTTAAGCAAATTATAATGATCGAATTTGGCTACATTGAAAAACCTTGTAATTTTCTTGGCCAACTCAAATATATCTTTACCAAATATTATCTCTAAAATAATGGCAGTGCTTAGAGCTTAAAATTGAGTTGCGATCTTATTATTTCATAGAAAATATTCGTTTACTCGTTAGATAAAGGAGTTTTCTTAAACAATAGTCCGAATAAATCTGTGATTATTCAGTTTCCTTAAGGGGTGGCAGACCCCCATAGCTATCTCAGACATCTTCCAGGAGAAGGTCACTCCTGTCAAACCTACGACCTATGGACTCTGCTTCTATTCGCGCCACTCCGGTGGTCCATAGGATGTAAACCCTTGGTTTAAAGGGTGGGGTCGGCCCTGGGCAAGTCGCACTTCACCTGATAACTTCTCTGCTCAGGCTGGAGGGTTATCGAAATATTCCTTCCGCAAAAGCAGATCAGTACACCATTAAAATGCGAGATAAACGTCAAAATGTCCTTCTTACGCATACAAAAATAAATCACTATATTTTTGTGATCGTCTGTAGATCCTACATTTTTTGCATAAACATTACAAATGTAAGCTTTCAAATAAGAGGCAGAAGCTATAGCAGTATACCATTCACAGAGTCTAAAATAAATGAACTCTTAGTCAATGTACGTGAGATGAATCCAACTATTTAATAGTATTGTTGGGTTAATGTTCAAATTAACTCCCTTTATCGTACTGGCTCAGAACCCACAAGATATGCAACTAGAGGGCGCAACTAGTAGCATGGCTTGCTGACTTGACACAAAGAACCGCGAAAACTAAACGTCTCTCGCTCTTCGCTCCGGAGATGGCCAAGAAGATGGACGTTTTGGGCCGTCGTCCGAGCAGGTCGACGTTAAAATAAACCAAGTCGACTTCGAACTCCAACATTCTCAGAAAGAATCCACAACTCCTCGAGGACACAAAATAGTTGTGAGTAGAAAAGGTCCTTGTAAAAAATCTAAATCGTACAAACTTCATTTCTTTAAACTCTATACTTGATATTTACCGTCAGGCATTCTGTATTTCCTACAAAGACCTTCTTAATCAAAGAAAAGAGATTTCTTCATACAAGAACATTTCTCATGTGAGACTCACCAACTAAAAAAAAACTCTTTATTTTATTACGCAACTCAAAAGGACATTGTTTAGCTCGAAAGCAGGGGGCGTAGATTGTTGGGGGGGGCATTTTCAAAAGCTTTATGAATAGTAGTTCATCTCCTGTATTTCTACTAACATTATACAATAACAAATCTCATATGTTGGAGGGGGTCCCGCAAGAAGCCATGCCTCCAGGTCGGACCCTCAATTTTCTTTTCAGATATATATTTATATAGAATTAAATTTATCTCCATTCTGTATATTTAATTGAGAAGATGCTTTAAATCTAAAGTCTTACAAGGCTGTAAAAGTGTGAATATGAACTAACTAGCTGAAGTACCCGTCTACGCAGGGTTAAGTATTTAAGGGGTCAAAAAAAGGATTAAAGCTTTCAGACGTGTAAAAACAGTTTCCGCTGCACTTTTGACTACTTAAAGGGAGAAAAGTTTCCCGTGCACCTTTAACCGCTTAAAGAGAAGAAATGTTTCCTTTCACTTTTGACCCCTCAAAAAGGGAAAAAACGTTTCCCTTCACTTTTGACCCCTTAAAGAGGGGGAAATGTTTCCCTTCACTTTGACCCCTAATAGGGGAAACATTTTCCCTTCATTTGTGTCCCCTTAAAGAATTATATATAAACATTTAAAATGAGAAGATATATATATGTATATATGTATATTGAACAGAAAGTAAGGGTCCAGCTTGGTATTATAGTTACATTGTAAATACAACCCCCCTCTAAAACCTTTTGTAAAAAAATCTCAAAACGTTTTACTTTAAAACATTCCTCTATGTCCATTGAGTATGCATGCCAAATTTGGTTGGGCTGTGCCCATGTTTAGGTGGTTTCTGTAGCGTGACAGACAAACAAACAGACAGACAGTCGGTGTGACACCTCTCACTTATACAGCAACCATACCTTGAATAGTGCGGGTTTTGATGTAGTACGGTTAAGATATTCCTGTACAAATTAATGTAACTAAGCATAAGCTGAAAACAAAAAAGCACATTAAATTATAATAAGACCTTGAACAGTGCAATTTTTAACAGATAACCGCATTCAAAAAGGCTATGCGAACAACGAGAATAAAAGTCAGCACATATACAACACACTGGATGAAGTATTTAAGGAGTCAAAAAAAGGATTAAAGCTTTCAGTAAAAAAAGGTTTCCCTTCACTTTTGACCTTTAAAAGCTGAAAAAAGTTTACCTGCACTTTTGACCCCTTAAAGGAAGCTGAAAAAAGGTTTCCCTTCACTTTTGACCATTTAGAGGTGGGCAAAGGGTTACCCTCACTTAAAGGAAGGCGAAAAGTCTCCCTTCACTTTTGATCTCTTAAAGGAGAAAAAGGTTTCTCTTCACTTATGACCATTAAAAGCTGAAAAAAAGTTTACCCTCACTTTTGACCCCCTTAAAAGAAGGGGAAACGTCTCCCTTCACTTTTGACCTCTTAAAATGGAAAGAAAGGTTTCCCTTCACTTTGACCCTTTAAAGGGGGGGGGGGTCCCTTCAATTTTGACCATTTAAAGGTAAAAAAAGGTTTACCGCCACTTTTGACCCCTTAAAGGAGGGCGAAAAGGCTCCCTTCACTATTGATCTGTTAAAATGGAGAAAAAATGTTTCCCATCACTGTTGGCCCCTTAAAGGGGGGAAAGTTTCCCGTACGGACGGAGTGCTGTTCCAGTAATTGCAACATTTATTTAAAAATTACATAAACAATAAATGTCTTCACATATACATGCATACACATACGTAATCAAATAGCACGCTTTTTTAAACTAACGACCACGTCTGCCATTTACAATGTTTTCTCGGTGTTCCTAAAGCCTTAATTTTTTATTTATTTACATATTTTTGATTGAACATTTCTTTTAAGCAGAAAGTGCTACTCAATAGATTACATTTTTGAAAAGTAAATTGCATATAATTAGATAACTAAACTATGTCCAATAACATTAAATATAATGAATGCTTAATAAAAAAAAAGAGATATAACTAAATCCAAATAATAGATTTAATTAGAATTGGTATGTCTTTCCAATTACTTAAAATAAGGTGTGTGCGTCAGAATTCTTTTAATTAAATTCTCTTCTGATGTTTTTTATTTCTTCAATAGCCATGTTTTTATATCGACTTCCTAATATACGCTCGGCTTAATCACGCAAAGCAATTAATAACTTGTATTTACTAAGCTTACTGCACAAGGTACTCAGTGAAAATCGAACTCACTACCCAGTAGCTTTGGTCACGCATTACCCTACGGCGAGGTGCCCTATGTTTATATCAGCTTGGAATAAAATAAATTGCCGTTTTGAACCACAAACTTTAAAACGTCATATAGTGGGACAGCTTAGCTAAAAGTTCCCTAACAATTGTGCATTTTGTGATAAAAGCATATAATTTGGTACACTTATAGCCAAAGGCATTCCCAAAAATGTGGATATTGAGCCATCATGAATTTTCAATATGTCTCCCATGGCAGCCATTATTCTTCTCTGAGTAAAGTACTCAGCTTACTTTTTTATAACTAATTTATAAATAAATACATTTACTGCAACAAATCCTCAAAAGAAGAAGAAATCAAGCGAAGAATCACTCTAGGTTGGCAGGCTTTCAGCAGAGCAAGCGCAACCCTCAAGAACAAGAACATTCCATTAGTTTTAAAAAGAAGGGTTTACAACCGATGCATCCTCCAGATTGTCACCTATGGAGCTGAAACATGGGACCTAACCAAATCACCACCACCACCACCATTACCTTTATCTCCACCACAACCGCAGTCGTGATGTCCAGCAGTTGTCTGGCATTCTTGCAACATGACCTGCCCATTGCCATTTGAGTTTTCCATGATATCTCTGACTCCTGTTTTCTTCTCTAATATACTGTGCTGTCTTGTGATCTCTCCATGTGATGTTAAGCATGATTCTCTCCTGTGCACGTTCTCAGTTTGAGGGCCACTCAAACTGAGAACGTGCACAGGAGAGAATCATGCAGGTCATGTTGCAAGAATGCCAGACAACTGCTGGACATCACGACTGCGGTTGTAGTGGAGATAAAGGTAATGGTGGTGGTAATGGCGATGATAGTGATGATGGTGGTTGTGATGATGATGATATAAATCATAAAATGACACACCTAATATTTTCAACAAGAAATATTGCTTCCACAAATATAAAATACATAGTTCTTGGGAACTGCCAATTTCGATAATGCATGCAAGTCATTGAAAATTCAAGATGGCCGCCATGACTGGTATGAAAATTGTAATTGCAATAAAGTTGCGTAAAATAGTCTGATATGGGTGATCCCGGTGTCAAATCACACATTTTTTATGTGCAGAATTCGAATCTGGAACTTTAGAATTGCCCAGAAGCTTCCTTCTATCTCACAATTCAAGATAACCACCAGGTGTGATGCTGGTGTCCACACTAGAACTACCTTCACAGTGTAGATGGGGCATATCAAAGACACCTGAAGAATACTATGAACCCTTCTGGACATGCCTACCAGATTCAGGCCAGTCCAGCTATGTCTCCTGCAAATGTAAGAATGGTTGTGTTAGTCAGTGCATGTGCAAAAAGGCTGCGTTAGACTGCACGACCCTCTGATACTGTGACGGGGAGTACTGAATAAACTTTTCAGCAATAAACCCCAGGCTTGGGTTGTTACTGTTATCACTTAGTTTGAGTTTGGATTTGTGTCATGGTCACCATCTGGAAAAAATGAATTATCCAAATGGCATTCCCAAAAACTATGTATGGTAAATAAATTCAGCTAATTATGTCCTCAATATCATATTATATCCATCACTGAAAAGAACATTGATCTGAAAACAGTTTTTTTTTTTCAAAATGGATGCCATGGGCGACATATTGAAAATTCATGATGGTTCAATATCCAATTTGTTTAATGCCTTTGGCTATAAGTGTACCAAATTATATGCTTTTATCACAAAATACCCAATTGTTTAGCTAAGCTTCTCTACTAATAACTACTTTATTAGTCATTAGTTATTACCCGTGAAAAGATCCACGGATATATTTGAATGTCTATGAATTGATTTTTTTAGAAAGAAATACTTAATTCGTTTCAGTTTGAAGAGTCCGATTCAGATGGTCGGTATGAGGTATTTTTAACAGTAAAATTGTTATCCTTGGGTGGAAGAGTCCGGTGTTACGGACAGAAAAGCAAATATATCACACTGTTCATTATATAATTAATATTAACTCAACATGAATTGGTATCAGACCATCAATAGTGGGAGATCCAATAAGGATCGAACCCTCTAACAACGGCGAGCAAGATTAGCTTGTTGATCAATGCCATATGGCGTGCGTACTGATCCATTTTTTTCATATGATCTACTCGTTAATCTCTGAGTGTCACATATATATATATATATATATATATCCGAGATGACTTGGAGCATTGGTAAGATGACTTGGAGCATTGGTTTCAATCCTGGCTCGAGGCACCAAGGTACTTATAGTCAGTAGCCACACTGATGAGTCGTAAGACGACGAAACAGCGCTGTATGTGGATTTGACAATATATATATATATGTGTGTGTGTGGATTGAGATGGGTTTTTTTTCCCAGAAAAACTACTGAATTTGTTTACTGGGAAGAGTACATAATTTGAAATGGTGGGTAGGAGGGTATTTTTATCTGCATAATTGTTACCCCTGTGTGGAAGAGTCAAGTGTTACGGACAGCGAACCAAGAAAATCACACTTTTCATTATTAGAGTAGAAAGCACCTTTAGAATTGACACTATGTTGCACCTTTAGAATTGACACTATGTTGCCAACGAGCAAGAAGAGAATTTATTCCATCAAAATAAAGACTGGGGTCATGGGCGTCAACAAACTGCCTGAATAGGACATTTTCGATCTGGTCCGCATTGGTGTACACCTGTTGGCGCGTATATGCATCTAAGACCCGGGAAGATGGTAATCGGTAGAGGACAAGTCCGATGAATAGGAAGGATGGGGCAGGACTTCGATACCAAACTGCATCAGTTTTTGTCACATAGTTTGTGAAGTATGAGGTCTTGCGTTATCCTGCAGCATGACAGGCCCCTTTCCGTTCACCACTGCTGGCCAAAATGTCTGCAACCTTTGATGCATCAGTTCCAAATCACGACAATAGGACTCTGTTTGTGATGGTCTGATCAGGTTGCAAGAGGCTGTAATGGATTAGTCCATTACAGCAACACCAAACGGTCAGAATGGTCTTATAGAGACCAGGGATCTTTTGGGGGTGAAGATACGGTTTTGGGAAGGTTAAGTAGGAAGCAAGTTTGTCGACCCAAAGAAAGTCACGTTTCCGATTATCATACAGAAACTACATTTCATCAACAGTCCAAGCACATGATTATGAAAAGGGGCGATTTTGTAAGGAACAAGCAAATTGCAGCAAGTGTCAAACTGATGATCATCAGTAATCAGTCAAATCATGGGGTACCCACTTCTATCATGGGGTACTCACTTCTGCGTTTTCTTCACTTTGCCGATTTGTGACAGATGTCTTCCGACTATTGTGTATGGGTTACCCCCAGCTTTGCTTTCCAACGTCCTTGTTTGTGTCTGGACGAGCATCCAGGACTGGGAGGGGACAAACGGGGCATTTGCCCCCCACCTGGATCAGGCATTCTCGCCGATGGCGAGTGGGTTTGAAAGTTGGAACCTTATAGGGACCAGGGATCAAGGTGTCACAGTGAACAGTGACTGCTTAGGACGAGTCACAGCTTAAGCACGTCCTAGTCCCTTACCTGACAACCAACATACGGATATAACTTTTTACCCCCATCAACCCTGGAACTTTTCACACACCCCCCCACACACACACACCTTGGACAAATTGGCAACTGGCGACCATGCTCCACGGCTACGCTCAATTCTTCATTGTCGTGTGGCGACTTGCGACCACGACCAAGCTCATCTTGGAGATCCAGATCACCAGAAGTGGATTTTGGGAACCAGCGTCGCACGGTCCGTTCTGAAGCCGACTTCACCCCCTAAGCACTGTTGATGTTGAGGGTGGCATCGGCAGCGCAATGGTCAAGTTTGAACTCATGGAACATAATGACACGAAACTCGCGTTTATCCATATTTGCTTCGACACCCTATAAAAAACAAAAAGTAATCAAAAAATCCAAACAACACCCGAAAGAGGAGACGCAGAGCATTAAAATGATATATAGATATTTTCTATAGTTTTGAGAAGGGTCAGTAATATTCAAATGGTTCTTCGGACGATTGAACTCCTTCTTGTTAAGTCCAGATTATTGACAGAGAACGATGTTGGAAGCAGAGAAAAATCAAAGAGGCAGCTCACATCGAAATGTCGACTAAATGCATTTGCCAGATCAAGTGCGGATTTTTAATCCGATGTGGCTTCCACTTCTCACCAAATCTAAACCCGACAGGACAAAGACACAGAAACACCCGAGCCATGTGCTATAAGGGCTACTCACCCCACCCCACCCCTCTTTAAAGATACCTTCTGTTTATCCCATCACACTCGGATTTTACACCTGAAAAAGGCCGAAGAAGGGATCGGCCGAAACATCGTGTTTACAACACAAATAACAAGAAGGAGTTCAATCGGCCGAAGAACCATTTGATATATAGATGTACGCATAAATAGAATGGAACAATCGCCCTAATGCAACGAATATACAGCCATTTATTTTGCCCCAAACCAAAATTATTGTTCTTGATCAACTTTCGTGAAACAGTCTTAACTTTGATCACTCTTATTACTGTTTTTCTGATATTTTATCCTAATACCAGAAATCATAAATGTATTGCGACCAGTAAGTAATTATACAAGGTATAAAAACATGTCTTATTTTGGCAATCAGAATATAATAAAACAAAAATAAATTACACCTATACAATTTTTTTCTTTGGAAAGTCTAAGCTTGCTATCACATTCTAGATATTAGTTTCCGATAGCTGACTGTTTATTCTGTATCTCCCGGTTATTGTAGTTTACATTATTAGGAATTATATTATTTGCAGCGTCTGATTTTGTGTCGTCCATTTTCTTTTCACGTGTCCTCGCTTTCCAATAAACAGTCTAATACAAAGTAGACCATTAATGAAAATCATTTAATCTGTTCAAATGAAAAACCGACCTATCAAAAAGATTGAGATCTTAATGTCTCTCGACATTCACTCTCTGAATATAACTGTTTTGTCAAGACACGTCCAACTTATCAGCAGGAGACTCGTGCACTGGACCCTATAACAATACAATGTCATGCTATGTCAGCGTGCAAATTCGAGGAATAATTTGACTAATTTGAAAAGAAAATAATCGGTAAAATAGTAGAAAAATCCGAAGACAAAAAATATATGTAAATAAATATACCTCATTATATAGCAGAAACCGCTGGGTAAAATGTTTAAATAAATAATCGAGTATCTATTTAGAAAAAAAAGACTTCAATTCGGGTCGCGTATGAAATCGCCATTAAAAGGAAGCAGACTTTCATGAAAATATTTGCTAGCAGACAATATGATTAGAGTTAGAGGTGTTTTCTTTTTTATGTTATAAGTAGATTTTCTACAATTACAACACAGTAATTTTACTAAACCCTAACCACAACTCTTGGAAGTCATATTTCCTTTAAACCGTATTTCGCATCAAGTCAGCTTCTATAAATGGCCGCTTATGCAGACTATGTACTAAATTTTCTGTTTTAGGGAATTAATTTTCATTTTAATTTTTTTTTAATATTTTACCTACCGTGTTCCATAATACAGTTCCTGACACATAATAAGATACGTTTAAATGCATATTTTCTGATTTATTTTTTATTTATAGTATCTCGAGGTATCTATTTTAGAAAATTAATATATCTGGAAAACTGGACAGGTATTAATAAACATTAAACAACAACAACAATAATGATGATGATGATGATGATGATGAGTGTACACAATATTCAATAATACTCCTTTAAAGCTCAGCTATGAGCGTTTTTATTTCTATTCCTTTTCAAAAAAATATATCCGATCTACATTGACCCTGTTCAGTATGTGATCAAAATAGAATATCATGTCTGATTCTGATATAAAGGAATACCTTGAATAGTGCGGTTTTGATTACTGCGGGTTTTAATGTAGTACGGTTAAGGTATTGCTGTACAAATTAATGTAACTAAGTATAAGCTGGAAAAGAACACATTGAATAAGACCTGTACGGAAGATTTTGGAATTAATTAACCGCACCAATCAAGGTATACCTGTATATCATTTCTAGGGGGGGGGGTGTTCATCCACCCAGTAAGTTTGTTTAGTCTCTACATTGGCATTGTAATCTTCAAGAGATTTTTTTATGAATAAAGATGTTTGATAGACAAAGAATGGATATACATATAATTATTAAAGCATAACAGACACAATAGTAACCGTCATGTGCCCAACGTATTTTGGCAGCATGTCGTGTTGGAGGTGATCAACTAAAAAAATGGAAAAAGTGTTGATTAATGAATAAGTCACTTCGCTCGCCTTTTGTTGGGCAGTGATCACTAAAAATGTCTGAATTTTCAAAGAAAACAAGTGTGAACGCTGCCGGACACAAACTAATGTACCAATTTAGGTTAAATTTACATTGTAAATTGAACCCCCCACTAAACACCTATTTAGGGGGCGGAATTTTTAAAAACAGAAAAAAAGACATAAGGAGCAAATGTTTAAATTTTCAGCCCTCTAGCTCCATGTGTACGGTCTGTATGCGCGACAATGCGGTTTTTAGTATTACAATTGAAATTATGTCACGAAAAAAGATTATGTGTCATGCATTACTAGAATGTGTGTGGATGGTTATCATCCAGAAACATTTTAGCAATGCATGACACAGAACAGAAGTATAAGTATCAATTGACTATTGAAATTATTACCAGATGTGTCGAGAAAAAAGACGGGATGACAACAACATATTTCGTTAATACTGAAACAAACTTGTAAAGAACACAATTGTGGACCTCTTCAGAAACAGCAACACTAGCAATGCGAGGTTGCATCAATGTCCGCGGCCTGACACGTACCTATTAGCTGAATTTTGATCTGAAGTTCTCAGTGTATAATGTTCGATCTATGTGATTAATATTCACCACTGTATGAAATGCATTGACAAGGAAGAAGATTATGTTGAAAAATAAATATTTTTTGTGTAAAATAAATGCTTTTTTTTCATCATTGTGTTGTGGACTTATCAATGTACCTACGTATACAGTAAAGTTTCAAATAGTTGGATTGTGACCATGCAAATCAGAAACTTGCAAGATAAGCAAGCTACTTTGGAAATCTAAATCAGTCATTATTGACAAATAGAACTGATGCCACATAGTAGTTATCATGGCCGGCGCTTCCTACTAGGTCAATCGAGGCAGTCGCCTAGGGTGCAGACACCAGAGGGGCGCAGTACTGACCTTTTTAGGAGAAAAATTCAAAAGAACCGAGGGCGCATATTTTAAGTTTCGTCTAGGGTGCATAAAGCCCTTGCCAGAATTGTAAGTCTCGCCTAGGGCGCATGAAACCTGGTAGCTATATAAAGTAGATCAAGAATCATTAATGGTGAAGGGAAAATGAATAAATTAGGTGGAATTGTTTGAGAAAAGATCAAAGCCTGATAGTAACGAATATCTCTATATTCTTTAAAATAATGTTAAAGATTCAAGAAAATGGGTCTGGTTAGTCACTTAATAGAAACCGACATGTGACCAACTTCTTTTGGCAGCATGCCGTGTTGGGGGTGATCAATGAATAAGTTATTTCTCTCGCATTTCATTGGGCAATGATCACTAACAAAAAGTCTGAATTTTCAAAAAAAAACAAGCATGAATGCTGCCGGAAACAGACTAAAGAATCAATGTAGCATAAACTTAGATTGCAAATTGAACCCCCCCCCCTCCCCCGCTAAAAACCTATTTGGACGATTTTTAAAAACAAAACGTTTTTTCTGGACATAATAAGGAGTAAATGTTGAAATCTTCAGCCCTCTAGCTCCATTGGTGCCGCCTGTACCCGCGACACATACATAGCCAGCCAGACCAACTTAAAACACTGAAGAAATCTATGTTGACTATATGCTTGACAAGTAGTAGTATTAAAAAGTGTCAGGGAATGGCAGGGAGTTTGTTTATGTTTGAGAAGTAGTAGTATTAAAAACTCTATAATTATCATTTAATAGTTATCTCCCCTGACAAATGTTACAGACAGAAAATATAGACATACACGTGGCGTATTATATAAGCAGATTCTGCTTACCATTATTCTGCTATAAAAATGACACCGTACATAATTTCCCAAGCAAAAAAATATTAATTCTGTTGGACATTTAGTATTATATTCTTAAAAATTATACCGCGGTTATTGTGTGATTCAAGCTTTATACGAACGTTTAAAAACTAACCTCATATTAATTTTAACAGGAACCTTGCACATTAACATTGATTATTATTATTTGCAGAGGTGCTTACGTTGATGCTGACAGTTTGGTTGACAGTTTCTAAAACACTAGATCCAGAACAAGATCAATACAAGACTGTTATAGGATATTTTAAGAGAATATTTTGTCTTCGCCAGTTTCGATCTATCTATTCATTGGCATTCACAGTTGGCATTCAGAGTTGGCATATAGCACATTTAACACTGACTCTTAGTCGGGCTATTTCCATACGTTCTTAACCTATTCATCATCACCTTTTAAATCTAATAACAGTCAGTACAGTTTTCTGGCATTCTTAAAATATCTTAAATTCTATCTTTTCACTCCATGAAATATTGTGATGCAAAGACTATCCCTGCCACTTCTTAATACTAATTCTCAAACGTTAATGAAACATGTGGCAAGGAATGGCAGGGTGTTTGTTTATGCTTGAGAAGTAGTAGTATTAAAAAGTGTCAGGGAATGGCAGGGAGTTTGTTTATGTTTGAGAAGTAGTAGTATTAAAAAGTGGCAAGGAATGGCAGAGAATTTGTTCATGTTTGAGAACTAGTATTAAAAAGTGGCAGGGAATGGCAGGGAGTTTGTTTATGTTTGAGAACTAGTATTAAAAATGGCATGGAATGGCAAGGGGTTTGTTTATGTTTGAAAACTAGTAGTATTAAAAATGGCAGGGAGTGACTGGGATAAAAAAAAGTACCACCCTTTTCTATCGTAAACTATGCTATTATGATTTCATACAATAATCAAATAATTGTTAAACTAATAAATTTCTCTTATCTTCCATTGTGTTTCCATAATCAAAAGAATAGGGAAAAAATGGAAAATACACATTGTGAATTATTTTTTAAATTATTACAATACTTGTTTATCCATGCCGTCAAAAAATGATGGTATATTTAAATAATTTTGCAATTGCACTGTACTTAAAAATATCAAAGACATTATGTTGTCCTGCCTTTTCTTGTTTATGTTCAAACAGAATGAACGCGGATTTTTTACGCATTTGCAAAGAAAACTCTATAATTATCATTTAATAGTTATCTCCCCTGACAAATGTTACAGACAAGAAATATAGACATACACGTGGCGTATTATATAAGCAGATTCTGCTTACCGTTATTCTGCTATAAAATGACACCGTACATAATTTCCCAAGCAAAAAAAAATATTAATTCTGTTGGACATTTAGTATTATATTCTTAAAAATTATACCGCGGTTATTGTGTGATTCAAGCTTTATACGAACGTTTAAAAACTAACCTCATATTAATTTTAACAGGAACCTTGCACATTAACATTGATTATTATTATTATTTGCAGAGGTGCTTACATGTATGCCTGTATGTACGTAACCTTCTGTATGTGAGATAATATTAACTGTATGCGAAATTTCTTTATGGGTGAACCAAGAATCACTACAGTGGTTGATGATGATCAAATATTTGCTTGTGTTTAGATCAGGAAATTAAATAATAAAAAGCGCTTATTGCCAAATATTTCAAAATAGGTGAAACTAAAACATAATAATTAATTATTAATTATGTTTATCCTCTGAACAAGATCTTTATCGGCTTTAGATTTGGAAGGCAGATATATTGCAAAACGGAATCAAATGATGTCGGTACACAATTATGCTACAGATATATATTTATAAAATCGAAATGAGGGTAGATGAATTAATTTTCGATTCTCTAGTACTGCTTACCATGGATGTTGTAATTCAACATGAACGCTCTAGTAATTACCAAAATATTTACCTCTTAAATTTCATTTAATTGAATCCTAATGACTTCACTTTAAACCAGTCTTTCTCAACGGGGACAATATCGACCCTAAGGGGACGAAAATTGAACTGAAGGGGACGATATATTGTCACATACTAATCGATTTTTCTTTAAATAGGCCATCTTTCGTTTTATATTGGTAAAGTCAAGAAATAAAGGGGAGGTACTCCCACTTGGTGAATCTTTTTGAAATTTGGTGATTTTTTAAATTGTTCTTGTTATTTCTTTATGCAAGCACGCGTAGGTCGTTCTGAAGCTCCAAATATCCACTTTAAACAATTTATTAAGAAATGTAATAGTCTGAGCCAAAATAAGGTATTATTTAAAGGAAAGCAGTGTTTCTTATGGAAGATTTACAATCAAGCTACTTGATGTGAGTATTTATTTAAAGTCATTAGGTAATGTAGAGCGGTCATTCTCAACGGTAATATTGCTCCAAGGGGGGCGAAAGTTTAGCTTAGGGGGCGATAGATTCTTTAAAAATAACTGAAAGGGGGCGATAGGGGGGAAAGGTTAAGAACCCCTGCTTTAAATCATTATCCAATATTTGTAAAATGCTTATCAATTATCCGCTTGAATTGCAATTTGTTTCAATAATTCGTTTGTTAAGAGAAGAATTAATTTTTTAAAACATCATTGAAACGAACTTCAAATTATCAAAACAACAAAACTGCTGAATTTTGAATGAAAAATAATAGACAGATAGTAATTAGTTTAACGAAATGAAAAACCGTGACAGAAAATATAACGGTACTTTTTTTATCCATAGTTACAGTCGCAGTAACACGACCGAGTAATAAGGGGGGGGGGGGGTTGTAGCAGTAGTAGTGATGATGGTGATGGCGGTGACCGTGAAATCTAATTACAGCACTTCAATTTTTAAAAGAAAACATAACAAGGTGTTTGCATGTATCGAATTAAAGATAAACCACACTGTTTCCTCGTTTAAATGGTTGGTAAATATTTATGCATCATTTACGGAATGATTTCAAGCGCGTACACATGCAGGGAATATAAGAATTGTCTTTCTTTCATATAAAGATATAAGCCAATCGATCTGCGGTAATGTTTATGTATTTTTGGTATCTTCCATTTTCACACATCAATACACTATGTACGCACGCGCACGCGCACGCGCACTAACACACACACACACACATACGCGCAGTCGCACACATATTCATAATAAGGTAAACATTAACGATTAATAATTTACACACACGTTCTTATTTTGATACTAGATAATCCATGTGAAAAGAATTCACGGTTAAATTTGAATTTCTATGTTTCTTTTGGGTTTTTTTTAAATACTGAATTCGTTTCAGCGGAAGAGTTCATGGTTCCAAATGATGGGTAGGAGGAGATTTTACATCGGCGAAATTGTTACCCCTGAGTGGAAGAGTCCAGTGTTACGAACAGCGAACCAAGAGAATCACACCGTTCATTATTAGCGAATATCGTTCTGATTGGGTGTATGTGTTTGTGTTTGTGTGTGTGTGTGTGTGTTAGTGTACGTGCGCGTTCTCAAAGAGTCGTAGCAGAAGCCGACCAGTTTACATACAACAAATAAACAAACACGAATTGATATTCAATTTATGCATGAAAAAATATACAAGTATAAAAAACAGGCCACGGTTATAGTGAAGATCTTTTTGTTTATTTTCCGAGAAGATGGCATCACATCGGCGATTTACTTGTCTTTTGTGTGAGCAAATATATGAAAACTTCAAGGCAAATGTTCTTAGATGGTAAGTGTGATTAAGGAGCATGTGTAAAACAGCATAATAAGGAAAAGGTGAAGGAGGAAAGTTTTTACTGTTTTCCTAGTTTGTATTAAAGAAAATAAGTTTCATAGCGTATTATTTTCCGAAAAAAAGGGGTGTCCTCTCAGAGTTCTAGTTCGTTCATTTCTATGCTTACACCATTAGAATCGATTGCATGTGCGTGTACAAATATAGGATGAAGACAATTAACAAACGTGACTTACCTGTTTTATTTTGTACAAGTGTCCTTAAATCTAAAATCAAAGGATTTTAAATATTTTGCTTTTGAAAAATTATACCCTATTTTTACTCAATTTCCTCTTTTTTTTCCATATATATAAAATAATAATTTTAATAAATAAATAATGAACGTTTTTTTGCTGTTATTGCTTCAACCCATCTCTTTTGCTATTTTCAGATTTTGAAACGACAAGAGGGTTATAGGTTAGATGTGAATAATAATAATAATAATAATAATAATTAATAATAACAAAATAATAATAATAATAATAAAATTAACGGCGCCTAATCATTCCATTCCTATCCACCATTCCGGGTAGTAATCATTTTTGTTATAGATTGAACTAAGCCAAGAATTCCGACGGGGATAATTGCTAAAGTAAATAGTGTCTCCACCGGCAAGCCAGGCTGCCCACCAGCCGTAGGAGCCGGAAGTAATAACACTGTGCTGACAATTGGCCAGAATAGCAAGGTCCACACCAAGGCTGTTACCGCCAACAAAGTTAACATCATAGGACTCCTGAATTGTATTGCGGGCCCAGTTCATGTCATCGCTACTGATTAGAAAAACTGGGTTGGTTACTGTCTTTCGGTAAAAACCCAGCGCTTTATTAATGTAGGTCTCGTCAGCAACATTATAACCACGCAATTTCTGTGCCAGCATATCCCCACGCCTTATGTGCACACCAATCAGAGTCTTTTTACCTAGTCCATATTTCTTGAGCACTTTAAAGGCCTCTTTTAGGATTTCAGTTTTAAATGTAAATTCTTTTTTAATTATCTTGGAGATGTTAGTAAAATATTTCCACGACTGATAATATCCAGTAAGTGTCCAATTCTTTTCAGAGTTGAGCTTCTCAAAAAGAGATGCGTCATATTCACCAGGGTTCCGTTCTCCGAATCGATCATCATTGCTGATATCAACAAGGAGGTCATGACGGAGATTAAACACTTCCATGAGAACGTTGTTTGAAGGAACGAATGGCGTATAGCCATAGTGATGTGCAACAGCAAGCAGAGCGGCATATTGGAACATCTTATTCCCCAGGCGACCTGGCCCGTTTATTGTCACGTACGTGTTCTTATAAGTGGCATTATGGAAATCATACATGTCCTCCCGGCCGTCGCCATCGGCACTTGTGACACTGTTCAGTCCCTGAGTCTCGGATGAAGAAACATCTACTGATGTCGAACGTAAATTCATCACAGACCTCACAACTTGGGCGATGCGCTCGGCTGGATTGTAGCCGCCAAAGACGGAATTTTCTAAAATGGAGCCCTCTCCCACAGTACTAGGTCCGTCTGATGCGTAGACGGCGGCTGCTGCTGGGTGGCTGTTGTAGAAGGCACCTTGAGCACTGGTGTGGTATGCTTTCGCGTCGTAGACAGCATAGATATAGGCCATCAACAAACCGACCACATTCACGGTAATAGCAAGCACCAGGATCCAAAAATAATTCCGCAGTGACAATGTGTTGACAATGAGCATGGTCGACAGGGGCAGCCCCCTTTTCGAGTAGGCTGCTTGTCGCCAACTAACTGCGTCGACGACGATAAGAAAAGCGCCGACTCCTCGTACCAACAGCAACAGGGCTTTCGCTAAAACAGCAACGACAAGTTGGAGATTTAGATCGATGGGGGTGGCCACAGTAGTAGCTGCAGTGCAAGTAGTAGTAAACTCTCAGTAGGTAGTGCTTTTGTTGCTATTTGCTATTATCCGAGCTGTCGCTACTGTTGTCCAATTTTTGAATATAGTTCCCACGCCCAAGTTGACTGGTGCTGTCTCAGTGGTAGAAGAAATATTGTTTACACGCTCTGGTTTCACTTATATTGGATATTTGGAGTGCATACAATGAAACAAAGCGAGAATAAATGAAGTAGCAGAATCAGAGTGCACTTAGGATCGAATCTCGAAAACATTTGTTGCAGCGGATTTACCCTTGTAAGTTGGTTAGAAAATGCTGCCTATATAGATAAGGACGTAAAGAGGAAATTTTCAAAGCGATAGTAAGAGAATATATAAGACGAAAGAAGCTGTAGGAGTGTCCTCTTAGGCGATGCGGACGAGAGATGTGCAAACTTTGAAATACTAAGATTCTCAAACGTTGAGAAAATGACACATCTAAATGCTGTTATTGTCTGTGATTCTGATGAAGAACCAGAAACTAGTATCCGATAGCAATATTGCAACCTGGACAGGGAATACTTTCCAAACAATAATCTTGGAAATATTACTTCCATTTAGTATTTTTGAAGAATGTAAACCAAGTGAAAATAGTGTTGACCGAAATTTGGAACTTGGGTATGGGTGTGACTGGTGGAATCATTTGCATATGGCCACTATTTTCGTGTGACACTTAGGTCGCGACAGTACAACTTGATAAGCTGCTTTCTTTTCTTTTTTTAACGTATTTTGATGGTCATGGCCAATAACCAACCTTTAACTGGCACTGTCCTTCACATGAGCAATCCCATTTAGAGAATATTTTCTTCCATTCGATTCTAGTTGTTCCATATGAATTCCAAATGTGTTTTTCAACGCAAAAGAGAGTCGCGTCAGTTATATCTGACTGCAAGTGTATGACAATTAACTGCTCTGCTCTTATATTTTAAAGATCTTAGTATACCTTGATTAGTGCGGTTAATTCGTTCCATAATTGTCTGTACTGTTCAAAACCGCACTGTTCAAGTTCTTATTATAATTTAATGTGTTTTTGTTTTCAGCTTATACTCAGTTACATTAATTTGTACAGCAGTGCCTTAACCGTACTACATCAAAACCCGCACTAATCGAAACCGCGCTATTCAAGGTATTCCTGTATTTGCTTTTTGTTTCTACTTTTATTGCAGTCATTTTTTAGTTTACTTGTAGTATAAGTATTATCTTTTGAATTTTTTCTGTCGTCTTGCGTTATTGGTTAAATGTATGTAAACAGTGGTGTGTACTGCTGAGCAGACGATACAATAACAATTTGGCAAACAGTTATTCCTATAATCAACACTGGTATTGCAGCAGTAATAGCTGTTTCTTGTGCTGTTCGTTTGGTTGTTACTTAACTGGATAATCTTCGATATTGCTGTTATGAAAATTCCTTTGCGGTAGTTTTCTTTCATTGGGAGCGCAACGCCAGTGATGTTATGTTGAAGAAATCCTTTTTTTAAAGACGTTAATAATGCCTAGACTGGCACACAAGGAAGGCAAACTCATGACCCTACCTGCAAAAGATAGATAAATATTGATTATTGAAAACGTAACAAATCTGTCTTGGATAATTAGTTGGGTTCATAAGGGAACAACATTAATTTAGTTTATTTCTCTGTCTATAGGAATGTAAGCGCTTGTTTTACATACATACATACATACATACATATATACATGTGTGTATGCACACACGTGTGCGTGTGAACTATCTGACATGGACAAAAGGAATATCTCCGTGTATATGAACGTAAGCGCTTGTTTTAGATACATACATGTGTGTATTTACGCACGTATGCGTGTGACCTATCTAACATTGTCAATGGGTGTATATGAACGTAAGCGCTTGTTTTAGATACATACATGCGTGTATGTACGCACGTATGCGTGTGACCTATCTAACATTGTCAAAGGGAATATCTCCGTGTATATGAACGTAAGCGCTTGTTTTAGATACAAACATGTGTGTATGCACGCACGTATGCGTGTGACCTATCTAACATTGTCAAAAGGAATATCTCCGTGTATATGAACGTAAGCGCTTGTTTTAGATACATACATGTGTGTATTTACGCACGTACGTGACCTATCTAACATTGTCAAAAGGAACATCTCCGTGTATGTGAACGTAAGCGCTTGTTTTACATACATACATACATACATGTGTGTATGCTCGCACGTATGCGTGTGACTTATCTGACATTATCAAATCTCCGTGTATATGAACGTAAGGGCTTGTTTTACATACATACATACATACATACATACATACATTCACGCGCGTGTGACCTAGCATCTAACATGGTCAAAATGAATATCTTCACTTTTATTTAATGTATAAATATTGAAGTAGATACGTTTTCTAAAATTGTTAAACTAATAAATTATGTGTCTTAGTGCGCACGTGATTCCATACGTGTACATGCTGTGAGTAATAACTGATTATATTTACATTAATTAACTGCGGTGACCAGTGAAAATCTTTCGTATCAATTCCAACGATCATGTCATTACGAAATATATCTATGTCTTATTTTTCTCCTTTTTCAATGATTTGTTATTGCTACCTGCTGGGTCAGTCAACATTAACAAATCTGAGAAGTAGGATGATGATCTTTGGGCAGTGCAATAAGATATACAGGTATACCTTGATTAGTGCAGTTAATTCCTTCCAAAATCTTCCGTACTGTTCAAAACCGCACTGCTAAAGGTCTTATTATAATTTAATAATCTTTTTTTTCCAGCTTATATTTAGTTACATTAATTTGTAAAGCAATACCTTTGCCGTATTAATCAAACCCGCACTATTCAAGGTATTGCTGTATCTTATAACTCAAATGAACAAACGATAATGAGCATTTCCATTAAGAAAATCTTTTCGTCTAATAGGTTACTGATAAATAAAAAGCTGCAACTCTTAGTGAATATAAACATACTAGCATGTATAAATGTATCAAAAACCAAAATCTCGAATTACTAAAAGATAATGAACTTATTATAATACCTGGAAAATCACTTAACATTTTGGAATATTTTCGCTTTTTATACTTTTTATAGATCCATTGGAATAACGGCACATAGACCAAAATCCACGTTGCGTTTTATATGATTAAAATTAAAATAACAACACCATTGTTGCCTGAATTTCTACATTCATTGCTTATTAAAGGCAAATACATTCATGGATATATGTCTTCTGTACGCAAACATGCTTTTGCGTGAATAAAAACAATATAGTCCCATATCTTCTTTTATACGTGTATAGATGCATGTAATGATCAGTGAGAATCAAGAGGGATAACTATTGAAAGAGAAGCAAAAAATAACTGTCAATAAAATAACCAATACACATGATTATGCACACCATTCTTTGTAAAATAAAATACAAATTATTTCTTTAAATCTATTTTCTGTAAATAGAGGAGTTGAATTATCATACAAAACTGTATTCCTTGTTTCCTAAATGTTCTGGTTTTGTACGTAGCGTCTTGTTGCCATCCATCTTAGGTTTTTGAAATGTTATAAAAGAGAGAATACCTATTTTCATCTATCTATTTTTCGAACTTACATATTCAATCGTAACAGTCATACTCTGCCCGCACAGGTTTCAGTTTTAATTCCTAAAATATGACTTTCTATATATTTCTACATTTTCTAGGTTCTTGCAAGTTGAAACGGCACTCGTGAAGATTAAAAAAGAACGTATGAAAATACTTCCAAAATGTTTGCATGTTTGCGCTACTACATCCAACAAAGTCAGTGGCAGATTCGATTTTCGAATCTTATTATGAAAGATGTTACCACTTGTGGTTTTCACTTATTCCCACAGCGCATTCTCGCTCTACCTTTCTATCTATCTATCAATCTATCTATAGACTTATCTACTTGTCTGACTATCTGACTCGGTGCTGACAACTTATCAACGCTTATTAAAATGCTAGGGATGCAGAATTCTGGTCAAGATTGATCATTGACAAACATAAGCCTGATCTCTCTCTCTCTCTCTCTCTCTCTCTCTCTCTCTCTCTCTCTCTCTCTCTCTCTCATTTTTGCGTATGTGTGTCCATGCATCTGTACGTGCGTATTGCGCACGCGCAATATTCAGAACCCAAAAAATAGATGAATCGATAAATCTGTTAATAAAGACAATAATTGTTATGGTCTCCCATCTAAGAGTTACGAAGTTCGTTCGTTTGGTTTTTGTTTTGTTTTTGTTTTTTTGTCTTGTTTTGTTCTTTGTTTGTTTTGTTTGTTTGGGGTTTGTTTGTACAACAAAATTCAAATCCTGTACTCTTTTACGCGCTATGGTACAATATGTTAAGCGGAGCCAATTTCTACGCTTAAGAAGGAGCATAAATTGGAAAAGCACTTATGCTGCTGCTGCTATTATCGAATGATATTATGAAGAGGCGAAAACAATTTCATGTTCTTAGCAGTTTCATCGCAAAATGTTACAGCTAGCAAGTTTTAAATGTATCGAACCGAGTTCAAATCAGTCAAAACATTTTTAGTTAAAGTTTCTTCGAAAAAAAATGTTATGTATGTATATGTATA
>VCCN01003266.1:316222-336148 GCA_006491835.1 Architeuthis dux
TCTCATACACATGGCACATTAACCAGAGTATACAGTTATTTCGGAGACTGTCTATGATGTTGGATTCACAAAAAAATCAGATATCCGAATCCGTCTGATTCCAAAGTAAAATATTAAAATCCACGTCTGTTAAAAAATATTGGGTGACTTAAATTTAAAACTGGTGGCAGTGATAATTTTTTGTGAATCCGGTGCTGGATATCCGACTGGATTGATATTCCAGTTCATCAACGATTATTACTGTACCGAAATAAAATTTTATTAGAAACCATCAACCAAAACTGTCACCAAAGGTTTCTTCAGTGTTTAAGTTGGTCTGACTAGCTATGTATGTATTGCATGTACAGGCCACACAAATGGAGCTAGATGGCTGAAAATTTAAATATTTACTATAAAATCTAAATATTTACCCCCCCCCAATAGGTTTTTAGTGTGTGTGGGGTGGGGTCCAATTCGCAATGTAAGTTTATGCTAAATTGGTCCCTTAATTTGTGTCCGGCAGTGTTAACACTTGTTCTTTTTAAATTCAGACATTTTTAGTGATCACCGTCCAACAAAAGGCGAAAGAAGTAATTTATTCATTGATTGCCCCGTTTTCCAATTTTTTCATTGATCACCCCCAACATGGCATGCTGCCAAAGGACATTGGTCATGTGACGGTTTCTATTGAGAGACTGACCAGACCTGTATATTTTAGATGTTAAAATCTGTTTCTTGTTTCTCCTCCACAGAATCAGCCGTGCTCCGTTATGTGTTGATGACATGACAAAATCCCCGGAGAACGGGACTAAAAGCATAACATCTTCTTCATCATTTTTCAACTCTCTGGCAAACTCACGACTCAAAAAAACCATTTGAAATCAGCATTCATTTTATACCAAATCAAAAGTCAAGACTAACCATTTACCAGCTTCCAGCCTTTCTTCATTAATACTGTATATACTGCTGAAAATAAGCAGTGCTGACGTGCATGTTACAACGCAGCAAAAGACCAGCCACCACCCGGAGACGACTTCATCTGCCCAAACTACCAGCGTCAGTGCTGTTCACGCATCGGCCTGGTCAACGTCTGTGTTGTTCAGGCATCAGCCTGGTCAGCAGCAAAAGACTAGCCACCACCCAGAGACGACTTCATCTGGCCAAATTACCAGCGTCAGTGTTGTTCACGCATTGGCCTGGTCAGCCTCTGCGGACATAATCATCCATCTTAACAATGCTCACGCAGAAAGAACGGAGGCCTGTCAGACCCAACAACTAAGTCCATCGTATACCGGTATATAAGTTGGCCACTTAATTTAGAAAAAACACTATGGTCATATTACATAGCGTCCAATGCGCAGTTATAATGACTAGGTGGCCGAACACCAAAGCTCGGTATGGACAGTTATAGGGCTAGGATGAGTTGCGGTGAGCAGGAGTCCTCCAAATACCCTTGTAAACCATGTGTGTTATAGTCCGGTATATATACAGTAATAATAATATTTCAAGTTCTGGAATTTTACAATTGGATTTTATTAGTCTTGGCCAATGGTCCAAAAACTTTGACGGCACACCAAGAAATATATTTGACTTATGAGGCACCCAACTCTTTACTCCATTAAAATATAAATACATGTTTTATTGTTTGATCCACCATCCTTCTTCTACATAGCAGTACACTTTGAAGGAGTGTGCTGTAAGATGATGTACTGTAAAAATGAAATGAATTAGACAAAAACATTTCAGTGTTCAATGAACAAAACTTTTATATCGGCATACTGATATATATAAGTACTCATCACCCCTTTTTCTTTTCATCTATCGCTAAAAAGAGATCTCACAAAATCTAGTGATAAAACCACTAGATTGGCAACCCTGTGGCGAAGAGGACAGAGAATACCCATACTGGACACGTTCATGCGTCAAAATACATGTTTGCATATTTGGAAAAATTTACGTGGCACACTTGGATAGTTGTGGCACACAGTTTGAAAACCAATGTAGATAATACTTTGATAATTCCAATTCATAAAATATTTTAATTTTTTTTCCTTAAATTCGACAAAGTAAGATGTTGACGGTTTTGATTGGTTCTCTCTCCAACCATCAACAGGTGACGTTGCATGGCGCTTGTTCTTAATGCCAATAAACAAGTGTAACTGAAATCTTTGTAACTGTTTGAACATTTTTCAAACATTTCCCAGACTCATATTGCAAAAGATCATTACTTTCCTTTCAAATAAGACTGTTCAACAATTTTTTTTTATCAATATCCTGATTTTTATTGTTTTTGAAATCTTTTAACATCTTGTGAATATTGGAACTTGGAAGGCTTGGAATATTCAAGTTTTAAATTTGCTGAAGTATAATGCATACACCAGTGTAAACAAAAGTCATCCATCCGCTAATACCATCGAGGGTGGTACAAGGTTATTTCACGTGAGCATTTATTATAATCCACTTCTTGCTTTCTGGGCAAGTCAAAGCTTCACCAGAGCCCCATTAACCATACGTAACCATGGATTCATGCCTTTCCCAAGAGCGTTAGTGCGAAGTGAACACAGACTATCTCGGCTGGAGTTTGAACCCGGCTTGCCAATTCCATTTCCCGCACTGCTAACAGCTTGGCCACTGGCTCTTCCTATGTCCACCGGTGTAGCTTTGAAATAAATACAATTAAATACGCATAATGACTGACGAAACTGTACAATTAAGACCGTACCAATGCACGACGTGCGGCTCCGCCTTCAGCACCGACCATCTGCTGCGGAGACACCTGACAATACATGCCGAGAAGAAACCTTTCCAATGTGATCTTTGCCCGTCATCATTCTCGCAGAACAGCGACCTCGTCAAGCATCGACGTGTCCACACAGGAGAGAAACCTTTCATATGTGATCTTTGCCCCGCCGCGTTCTCCCGGAACAGCTCCCTAAAGCAGCACAAAATGAACCATTCGGGAAACAAGCCATTCCACTGCCCTGTGATGTCCTGCACGTCGGCGTTCTCCAACCAGCGATTGCTTCGTAGGCACGCCCTGATTCACTCTGGGGTGAGGCCGCATCGATGCGACCTCTGCCCAGCTGCGTTTATCCAGAAAAGTGACCTGACCAAGCACCACAGGACCCACACAGGGCAGAAGGATTTCCAGTGCGATATTTGTTCGGCGGCGTTTGCCCGTCGCAGCTCAATGAAACAACATCGGATGTGTCATACGGGCGAGAAACCGTACTCTTGCCAGTATTGCGAGGCGTCGTTCTCTACTCATAGTCTTCTGAACCGACACCGGCTTTTACATGCCGGGGTGAAGCCTTATTCGTGCCAGTTATGTCACGCTGCCTTTTCCCAAAACAGCGACCTTGTGAAGCACGGCCGGGTTCACTCTGGTGAGAAGCCGTTTAAATGCTCCGATTGCCCCGCAGCCTTTGCTAGACGACACTCGCTAAAGCAGCACCACGCATTGCACAACGGCATAAAACCGCAGAAATGTGAAGACTGCGGCGTGGCTTTTACAACGCCAAGCCTTCTCAAACGGCACCGTAAGATCCACCTCGGCATCAAACCGTTCAAATGTACTTTATGCACCGCAGCCTTCTTGCAGCGGAGTGACCTCAAGAAACACAGCCAGGTGCACAGCGGAGTCAAGGCATTCCAGTGCTATGCTTGCGGATCGGCCTTTTCGCGCGCGAGCTCCCTCAAGGAGCACATCACCATTCACACGGGGATCCGGCCCTTCAAGTGTCACCTCTGTACGGGATCGTTTGCCACACAGGCTCTCTTGCGCAGACATTTTAAAATCCATGCATCTCAAGGCTACCAGGAGCCCCCCAAATTCTGCTGTGAACCCATCGTCCCCCCAACAACTCCGCAACCTCCTGCTGAGTCTCCTGGGAATCAACCACAACCACAACCTCAGCCTGTACACTAGCGAGCTAGCTAGCGCCCTTACGCTGGCTACAGCATCGGCTATCCCCGCCCGGGCCTCCCATATCACAAGTTTCTCTACTCTCGGCTTGTAATATGTGAAATAGACTTGGAGGCGACAAGCACCCGAAGTGGCGTCACTCACTTCACCATTCTTGCTTATGGCACTTTGTATTCCCCAGCGGTTACCCATCTAGGTACTGACCAGGTTTGACATTGCTTAACTTTGGTGATTGTATGAGAACCGGTGTATCCAACGTGATTCGGCTGTATTTGCACAGTTACCAGCAGGTTGCCATTCCACTTCACTGAAAAAATTCCATATCGTTTTGTTTAAACCTTTTAAACCTTTAAGCGCCACCGTCGCCGAATTGTGAGTCTGTACATGATACATACGAAACCATGGCTTGAAGTCTGCTGTGCATATTCAGGGTGTTAGCCAGGAATTTGACCCCCCCCCCCCGAGTTTTTATAGGATTTTCTGAAATCTGCATTTTTGTATTTTAAAAAAAGGCCATAATGGTAAAAAAAAATGACAAAAATGTCCAAATGACACTGAAAATGGCCAGAACTTGCCAAAATGATCAAAACAGCTCAACATTCAAATGGTTCTTCGGACAATTGAACTCCTTCTTGTAACGGCGAGCATCTTCCTCTCTGGGAGGAAGTCCAGATTATTGACAGAGAACGATGTTGGAAGCAGAGAAAAATCAAAGAGGCAGCTCACATCAAAATGTCGACTAAATGCATTAGCCAGACAAGTGTGGATTTCAATCCGATGTGGCTTCCGCTTCTCAACAGACCTAAACTCGATAAGACAAAGATACAGAAACACCCAGGCCATGTGCTATGAGGGTTATCCCCTTTAAACATAAAACTTCTGTTTAACCCATCACACTTGGATTTTACATCTGAAGAAGGCCGAAGAATGGATCGGCCGAAACGTTGTTTACACAACACAAATAACAAGAAGGAGTTCAATTGTCCGAAGAACCATTTGAATATTAATGACCCTTCTCAAAACTATAGAAAAGAGCTCAATATAATTGGGAGATTAGAATTAGGTTTCTATTGGGAATAAGCTGTTAAATGTTTAGTGAAAATGCTGTCTAACACCCTAATATGATCAGTAGCACACATATATTGCCATAATTCTGAAGTAAAATACTGCAATCATTCTATTCAGATTTTGGGTGTAATTTTGAGGTAACAAGTGCAATGGTTTTTCATAAAATGGTAAGAAAGTTGTACTAAAAATTCTAAAATCCAAGATGGCCACCACCTGATGTGATGTCATCATATGCAAATTAGATAATATTTTTTTCAACATAAATCTTGTGCCATACTTGATCATTTCATTTCTGTATAGCAACCTTTTATCATGAACCATTCTCCTTCTATAGCCCTTCAAAAAACATAAAGTCACATTTACAAAATGGTCCTCAAAAACTCAGACATATATATCCAAGAAGTCATAGAAACCTTTTTCAAGACTAACCTATTAAGATGTTTAATGCCTGAATTAAAATACCCCAGTAGACATCTAAAAGAGATCTATGGGACATATATATCCCAGCAGTCATAGAAACCTTTTTCAAGACTAATCTATTAAGGTGCTTAAAGCCTGAATTAAAATGTCCCAGTAGACTTCTAAAAGAGATCTACGGACATATATATCCCAGCAGTGTTGCCAACTCAAGATATATTTTTGAGCTAATTTGACTGCCAAAAAGTGCTAAATTGGCAACACTGACCTCAGGATATATATGTCCCAGGAGTCTTGAAAGGGTAAACAAGCCACAAGGAGCTGCTGGTGATCCCTATTTTCAATTGTATGACAGCTCCATTAAATTGTGCATCAGGCCTATAATACAGTTATCCCCCCTTGCTATTCGCGGGCTTAGAGGCACCAGGAGGTGCGAATATACTAAATCCGCAAATAATTTTTGCTGACCCCCCAAAAAACACTTTTGGTCCCCAAACCCCATAAATCTTGTATCATAAAACCTTTAGATAAACAAACACTTTACCATTCCCAAATTGTAAATGTACAAATAAATAAATGAATACAGTAAAGCATACAGTAAAAATTTAAAATTTTAAAACCCGACTTTGTTTTATCCGGTGACAGATCCGTCAATTATAGCGGAATTGATATTTGTTTTAGTCAAAAACGTAAACATGGCCTGAATCTGCTCAGAAATCCTCTGAAACTTTATGCTATCTTCTCGCAGTTATAACCAAAATTAAACTTTCAAAGAAGATATTTAATTATGGCAATACGTTTTAAAGGAGCTTTCAAAAAGTGTGCGGTAGATGCTAGTAAAGAAATATACAGTTAATTAACGAAAACCATCAATTTCCTAAAGCTACAGTACAGTGAATTGGAAGAAAAAAATTAATGTCTAAAATACCGTTCAACTGACCGGTTTGCAAGTGTAAACAAGTTTTCAACCACGATTATCTCCAGGTTTATATTGTCTACATAAATAATCTTTAGTTGATAATTTTCTACAATCTTTCTTTTTATTAATAACACAAAGGTTATTAGGATAAAATTAATAGACTACAAGTTCCAGATGTTTTCACGGACACGTCACTTTCTGTCAAAAGTCTGTGGTAGTTGCTGTAATGTTCTGGTTGTGTTTACTGCCTCTGCTCGCTTTGTTAATCTTTTTATTCTAGCTGTGTGAGATTAGAATGTGTTTGATTTGTAATCGTGTTTAAGCGTGTTAAGAAAAGAAGACGGAACAAGATAACACGTGTGATAGGGTTCTTCGCCTGGTAAGCACTGGGCCTTCCCCATTCCCACTTCCAGTCCGTGTTTTCTGGGACTGGAAACGGAATGGGGGTTGCTGGGAGCTGGCCTCGGCATGTTTATTGATTTAACATATAGATACATTTATAAAAACATTACAGTTGCTATATTATAAATATGCATTTGTGATTTCCTAAACACTTTACATGTTGGTTATACTGTACAGTATGTTGGTTATACTGTACAGCATTTTTTTGCAGTACCCCGCAAAAAATATACAATTAATTAATGAAAACCATAAATTTCATAAAACTACAGTACAGTGAATTGGAAAAAAAATGTTAATGTCTAAAATACTGTTTGACTAACCGGTTAGCAAATTGTAAACAATTTTTAAACCACACTTATCTCCAGGTTTATATTGTCTACATAAATTATTTTTAGTTGATAAGTTTCTACAATCTTTCTTTTAATTAATAACACAAAGACAAACAAGGATTATTTGGATAAAATGAATAGATTACAAGTTCCAGACGTTTTTATCAATACATGTCAGTTTTTGTCAAAAGTTTGTGGTAGTTTCTTACTGCTTATTTTCTATGATGTGTTTTTTTGCGGTATAAAATGGCTAACTTTAGCAATATGGCTACTTCTGTTTAACTTTTTACCTAGATGAGTTTATGGTGAGAAGAAGCATTATACCAAAAGACTTTTAATTTTATTATAACATTAATGCCAGCTTAGTACGAAAGTAAAAAGAAATGTTATCTTCTTTAGCAGTGATCGGTCAAATCAGTCCTTCTGATATGATGCATTTTTCACGGTTAAGTTAACCAATTTTTTTATATGAATTTAAGAGTTAATGATACTGCAGCTCTTTTGCTACTTTTACTTAGGAAAGACATTATGAGACAAAGAAAAAGGTCTTCAGAACATTCTTATCCGTTGCTGACAGGTGGTGGAAGGGACTTACAATTTTCTCTAAGGCAGGCTTGGGACTGGAGATGACCTACATAAAGGAGAGGGCGGGAGGGGTCGATTGACTTTAAAAAAAATATTTCCACAACTTTTTTCTTACAATATACCCTTTTTATAAATAAATAAGTGAATAAATACTGAAAGTTGAAATTAAAATCCGATAATTAGTTGATATTTAAGAGATTTGTTGTCCAGGGAGAAATGACTTTAAAAAAAAAAATGATATTGTTGAAAATGTCAAAAAAAGGCTGATGAGTAACTGATGAGAAAAAGATTGATTGTTTTGTTTAACGGCACATCAACCCTTGGTGGGTCATTTAGTGCCGGATTCAGTAGGGTGGAGGGGGGGATCCTGTGACTAGAGACTTGAGGGGGGAGAATTCCAAAATCCCTGTCACTGAGACAAATGCCACGAAAACCGGGATAAAAGAGGGGGGGAGATCCCAAAAGCTTCTCAGGATAAATTCCGAGCATGCTAATGGTGATCACCTCCCGACCAGCTGGCTAAGATATCCTGTGCAACTTCTCCCAGGATGATACCTGAGCATTCCACACGGACCCCCGAAGGTTCGTGGTTCTCTGAACTTCGAGGCCATGGCTGTTTCGAAGAATAGATACTACACTTTGATCTTAGCCAAAAGGCTGTGAAGCGATCCTGAGAAAAAGAGAAAGTGTTTAATATTTATCTCATTATGTATATGAAAATATTCCCAAATCCGAAACACCACTGGTCCCAGCCATTTCAGATATGGGGAACTCAACCTTTCCAAATAATTAATACTGTATTTGGTTGCATATGAGCAGGGGAGGATCCAGTATTTTGAGCAGGAGGGGGTTAATCAAATCTAAAAATTTATTTTTTACAAATAAATATGTGAAAAGAAAAGACATTTCAAACATCAAAAACAGAAAAAGTAATATATTTTCTATAGTTTTGAGAAGGGTCATTAATATTCGAATGGTTCTTCAGACAATTGAACTCCTTCTTGTTATTTGTGTTGAGGTAATCCTTGCTTGTATGGATGTAAAATAACGTTATTTCTATAGTTTTGAGAAGGGTCATTAATATTCAAATGGTTCTTCAGACGATTGAACTCCTTTTTGTTGATTGTGTTGTAAACACAATGTTTCGGTAAAATCTGAGTGTGTTTAACCGATCACACTTGGATTTTACACCTGAAGAATGGATTGGGTTTACAACACAAACAACAAGGAGTTCTATAATCCGAAGAACAATTCAAATAAAAAAAGTAATATTTTTCACATTATTTACCTATTTCTCCTAGTTGCTAACACGCATTTAAAAAACATGGCTCTATCAGAGCAGTGGGGTCCAAATCGGAATGCGCCTTTTATGGCCCTTACTTAAAGGTCAAATTTTAAAATTTCAAAACTTTGTTTTGTTTGTATTTTGTTTTATTCCGACGAAGCTGAAACCAGCAAAACCTGTAAATAAATTATTTATTTTACAAACAATTTTGTGTTTTTCCACATTGTCACTGTTAATATCAAACTCGTAAAACCGTAACATAACAAATATGAAGAGACAAATGAAGAAAAACTGTTTCGCAAAATAGAAACTTAGTTGGAACTGAAGGACAGTTAAGATGTTGAAAATGGCTTAAACAGCCGTAACATGTACATCAGATTGATTGTTTTATTTAACGGCACATCGACCCATGGTGGGTCATTTAGTGCCGAATTCAGTAGGGGGGAGGGGGGATCCCATGTTCCTGAGACTTGAGGGGGGAGAATCCCAAATCCCTGAGACAAATGCCACGAGGACCGGGATAAAGGGGTGGAGATCCCAAAAGCTTCTCAGGACGAATCCTGAGCATGCTAATGGTGATCGCCTCCCGACCAGCTGGCCAAGATATCCGGTGCAACTTCTCCCAGGACGATACCCGAGCATGCCACAAGGAGCACCGAAGGGCCGTGGTTCTCTGAACTTCGAGGCCATGGCTTTTTTCGAAGAACAGATACTAAACTTTGATCTTAGCCAAAAGGCAGAGAATTTCTCTATTCACCTCCCCATGACCATGTACATCTGAAGACATACACAAGACGGAACTACGTTCATAAAAACATTAATTTTAAAATTTTAATGTTTTTTTAAAATTTTGAAGTTTTAGACTTTTAATATTTATAACGTCTAGAACACTGAAATTGAAAATAATTTTCAATTTCATAGTTCATTGTTAATGGGAACCAGGGTTGCCATTTATGTCTGATTTCGGATATTGTGTCCGTGATTCGCCTTGTATTAAAAGAGTCAGACATCCAAAAATGTCCGATTTAAGGCCCCACTCAGCGTTGCCATCTTTGATATTTTATATCTAAATTTAGATATTTTTTGTTGTTTTTAGATATTGGATATCAGTTCTAGCCACTTTTAGCTATTTATTTTCATAATTGTAATAATGATCTAGCTACTTTTAGCCACTATTAGCTATTTATTTTAATTATTGTGAACATAATCTAGCTATTTTATTGTTATAATAATCTGGCTACTTCTAGCCACTATTAGCTATTTTCATTATTGTGATAATAATCTAGCTACTCTTATCCACTATTAGCTGTTTATTTTAATTATTGTGAAAATAATCTAGCTACTATCTTCATTATTGTGATAATAATCTAGCTACTTTTAGCCACTAGTAGCTATTTATTTTAATTATTGTGAAAATAATCTGGCTACTTTTAGCTATATATTTTCATTATTGTGATAATCTAACTACTTTTAACCACTATTGTCCATATTTGACCGATTTGGATCAGGGTTGACCATATTTGTCCGAATTTGAACACTTAGTTTAGTCCTGAATGCTCCATGCAAGATGCTACTACCTTATTGTCTGCTTCATCCATTTCATTCAAATTACAGCGTTCAGAAGTTATCTCTCTGCTGATTGGTCAATTCTCGCCCAATCAGTGTACACTAATCCCACCTAGAAACACTTAATGTTTGTATGATAGACGAGCAGCAGTGTTGCCTTTTTATGGCGATATTTTTACAAATCTGGCCTTTTTGAAAAGCATTTGGTCATCAATTTTTTGGTTTGGCCATATTTAAATTTTTTGGCCATTTTGACTTTGTTGCAGTAGTATTTTGGGACCAAGTTCACATCTGACACCCTAGAAAACGGACACATTTTGCCTCGACACTGGTTGACATCACTGAAATGTCAGCAGTCTTACCAAGATAAACAAATACGATTTGTTTTTAGGGAAGATCACAGCTTTAACTTTTTAAACATTTAAACAACATTGTGATGTAAACATTTTCGTAACAAAACTCTAAAAATGCTTCTGTTTTCTTTCTTTTTTGCTCATAATTTTTCTGGACAGTATGAAGTTTTAAAAAAACTTTTGAGATTATTAATTTCGATCTCACTCTTTTAATTTTAAACTTGCCAAAAAAGGTCCATGCAAAGTTAAAGCTGCGATCTTCTCTAAAAAACACGTATTTGTTTAGCTTGCTAAGACTGCTGACGTTTCAGTGACGTCAACCGGTGCTGAGGCAAAATGTGTCCCTTTTCGATTTGTCAATTTCTAGAGTGCCAGATGTCAACTTGATCCGTATTTTAAAAATTCACTGATACTACTAGTATAGAAACCAAAACAAACACTGTCGTATTATTTTTTTAAAAGTTGATAATGATGATTTACAATACTTTATCTAATAAAAATAAATAATTGCTTAACTGATACTAGTATAGAAACCAAAACAAACACTGTTGTAGATTGACAGCCTAAGTTGCGATAAAAAGTAAGTAAAAAATAATTAAGATGAAAGAAAATGGTAGTGAAAAATTAATAATAATAGTTTACAATACTTCATCTAATAAAAATAAATAGATAATTGCTTCACTGATACTACTAGTATAGAAACCAAAACAAACATGGCTGTAGAGTTGTGATAAAAAGTAAGTAAAAAATAATTAAGATGAAGGAACTATCTGGCAACCTTGACAAGCAGAATAATATCTTCTTCTTCGCTCATACCGGGAATTGAACCCGGTTAGAGGCCACCCGAAGGCTCCTCTTTCTTATCACTACAATCCTTTCAGATAGGGGTGGGCGCGACTCTTATTCCTGGCTTATGACACCTGGTATTCCCAGACGGTCACCCAGGCTTGTTGTTGCTTAACTTCAGTGATCTTACGGATAATATATAGGATGTTAACTCATTGTTTTTAAATCATTTTCATTGATATAATGATGACAATTTATTTCCTGCCTAAAGGACATATTACATAAATGAGATTACTTTTAAGATTATTTTAACAAGACTAATTATCCACCCTAATGTTGTCAAAAATAAGAATTAATATCAAAAGAATTAATAATAATGAAATAGATAGATAGATAGATGGAAATCAGTATTTAATTTAAGTTGTTTTTAAAAAGTGATATTTGTGACTTTTAGAGTTTTTGTTTTATGATCTAGGAAAAATTTTGAATTTACATAAATACCGCTTAAAATAAACAAAGTAATTCTCCCCCCCCCACTTCAATCAGCAACCATTCATTCTCCCTCTTACTCTCACCCCCTCTTTAAAGTCCTCTCTACTGCTTTTCAGCAGTACACAGCTTGACTCTGTAAGCAATTTAGCATGGATTTTCATTGTAAATCGAACAAATCCTGCTAAAAACCTTACCCAGAGTCACATTAGTACACACAGAAAAATTTCACGGGGTTACGTTGTGTGGTTTCTGCAGTAGGCTGTCACGTACAGACAGACATTTGGTGAATTATAATAAAAATAAGATTTATCACCCAGTTTTTTAAACTCCACCTCAAGTTCTGACCAATGTGAGGCTGGACAACGAAGGTCACGTTTTGAGAAGGGGGGGGGTCTAATATGCTGTCAAATACGGTCGCTTAATTTAGTGATACTGTTGTACACTGGTTCATTTGGGCTGATTTCCTTATCATTGTTGTTTGTTTTGTTTTAACATTTCACCCACTGTACCCGTCGGGTATCTGTCAAATTTTGGAATGTTGAACGTTGATCTGGAAGGGACGCATGCGTTTCCCCTATCATATATGTCACATCCGGTGCCTCTCCTAGTGAATTCCTGGAACAATCCCCCCCATAACATTCTATACCAGAGCTTCTGTGCACTTTAATTTTTGTAGATTCAATGTAAATAGAGATACGATTCGTTATTATTGGAGGTTTTTGAGCCCTTAACAGCAATTGTATTTACCCAAGAAGGGTTATCATTACTTTTGTAATTGTAATGGTAATATGGCCGTCGCTTCAGCTGTTCTGATAATGGATTCGACCAAGTTGTCCGCTGCTGCTGATGGCAAATTTAAAGTCAAAGAAACAGACGAGAAGATTCCTCAGAACAGCATTTTCAGTTTTTATTTTCATTTTTTAAGTGGTCTACAGATATCAGACAATTTCATGTGGTTCAAGAGACTAGGGTTTTTTTTGTTTTTCAGTTTTTTTTTCTTCAAGCAAAAGCTTGATATATACAAAAGAACAAAAGATAATTTAGGGGTAGTGTTTTTAGCATAAGGGTTAGTGTTGGAGGTTGGTTTTAGGGTTGCTATTTTTAGGGTTTAGGTTAGTTAAGGTTAGTGTTCTAGCTTTTTAAATTCGCCATCAGCAGCAACCAACAACTCGGCTGATTCCGGAATCGGCAAAGTCGTCTGCAGCAGCAGTCATATGGAAACAGGAAAGGTAATGATTGCCCCAAGAAGTTCAAATTAGGTCATAATGCTGCTCAACCAGAGCTTCTGTTCACTTTAATTTTTGCAGATTCAATATAAATCGAGATGTAATTCATTATTATTGGAGGTTTTTGAGCCCTTAACAGCTATGGTGTCTACCAAAGAAGTTAGACCAAGTACGATACCAAATTAGGGCATAATGCTGCACAAGGTGCTGATAACGTCAACAAAGCATTTGGAGTGAACAGTGCAAACTGTTCAGTGTTGGTTCAATAGGTTTAGGTCTAGAAATATGGATACCAATAATAAACCTTGAGGAAGGCCCAAACCAAAAGTGAAAAATTTACCAATGTAATGGTCTTTTTTCAGATTCAATCTAAATAGGGATATAATTTGTTATTATTGGAGGTTTTTGAGCCCTTGACAGCAATGGTGTCAACCCAAGATGTTTGATTTTCAAGTATGATTTCAAATTAGGGCATAATGCTGCTCAAGCTGCTGATAACATCAACAAATCATTTGGAGTGAAAATTACAACAGGCTTAGGTTTAGGTCTTGAAATATGGATACGAATAATAAGAGAGGCCGAAACCTGTTCTTAATAATGAAGATTTATTGCCACTCGTGGTCGATGACCCACGGACAGTTTGAGCACTTCCTTGATATTTTAGGACTTCAACAATGACCATATCATGTCATGGCTTTAAGAAAGGTTGGAAAAATGGGTCCCACATGAACTGAATGAAATGTTCCATGACAGTGCCTGACCCAACACCTCTCAGCTGACTGTGTTTAAGCTTAGAGAATTGGGATATGAAGTCGTTGAGCATCCTCCACATTCACCTGACATTTTAGGACTTCAACGACGACCATATCAAGGTTGGAAAAATGGGTCCAACATGAATTGAAGGAAATGTTCCATGACAGTGCCAAAACCCAACACCTCTCAGCTGACTGTGTTTAAGCTTAGAGAATTGGGATATGAAGTCGTTCAGCATCCTACACATTCACCTGACATTTCTCCTAAACATCATCTTTTCAAGCAATTTGAACTTGATATCTGTAATAAAAGGTTCAATAATAGGGAAGCCATAATTTGTGCTTCTACTGAATTTGTAACCCCTAAACCTAAAGAATGTTAAAGAGATAGAAACTGTTAAAAAGTGTGGAAAAATGGGTCCCATATGAATGAAATTCTCCATGACAGAGACAGACCCCATACCTCTCCGCTGATTGTGTTTAAGCTTAGAGAATTGGGATATAAAGTCTTGCAGCATTCCTCATATTCAGCTGATATTTCTCCTACAGATTATCATCATTTCAAGCAATTTGAACTTTGTATCCATAATAAAAGGTTCAATAATAGGGAAACCATAATTTGTGCTTTACTGAATTTGTGACCACCAAACCTAAATAATTTTATAGAGATGGCATTTTATCATTAGAGGATCTTTGGAAAGGGTTATTGCTTCAAATGTGTCATATTTTGATTAAATATTCACCATTTTTTGTTGTTTATATCATCCTTCATCTCCCTCATCAAAAAATGACATTTCATATATAACAACCAAATATTACACTCTGGTCTTCGTGCAGAACAACTAAATTGAGCCTTCAACGTTATGGCTTTCTGGGTCGTTAATAGATATTGGTGTCAATGTTATGTTACTTCTGTCAAAGATATTGGCTCTCTGCTAAGTTTGTTCAAATTTGAGCCTAGGTTCAGGCATCTAGATAGCAGCCAAGTTTCATTGTATGATCCAGTGTTGAATTTGTAAAATTGGTGATGTTTTACTTCATGCAAATCATGTTAATAAATATACATCTTATTATATAAAAATCGTTGTCACTTTTTTCTTCTTTTGTTTGTTTGTTGTTTTCTGTCATGCTAAAGCAAACAGGAATTTTACTGCAAATGCACAAACACAAAATTGGCTGCTGCTGCTGGTAAGCAAGGTTCTGCTGTGTGTGTTTGGCAATTTAGGCCGGCAACTGCTGTTGGTAATATAACAACTACTATTGCTGCTAGTGTTTCGGATGTCTCAATTATTTTTTCTACCCAATTACTGTTGCCGTATTGTTTTAAAATTATTAAACAACAGAAAATCAAATTTTTGGAAAATTGTCAGAAACAAATTTTGTACACAGTATACGTTTTTTGTTTGCAATAATATATTTATACTAATATTATATTTGTATAATTTATCCATATGTAAATAATTCTGTCATATAATATAAGTTATTTGACTAAATTTTACATTTATTCATTGTGGTCCCTATGATGATTTTATATCTGACAGAATATGATAATTATAAAGACATTAATTATCATATTCTGTCGATATAAAATTATCCATTATTTGATTTCATACTGTCGCCATAGGGGACCACATTATATTCGTTCCTAAATATAAATGTGTGAGTAGAGAGACCAGCAAAATGTACAGTTAAAAACTTCTGCCTCCCATGAGAGTTTGCCGTTAGCTCAGTGGGTAGTACAGAACCTGCATATAAGGTTGCTTCCAAGGTGGACGTGGGGTCGATCCCTGCACGGCGCTCATTTCTTTATTTCCATATTTCCATTTACAATTTAGGCTGCTTGTTTAGCAGTCACTCACACTGATGCCGAGCAAATATAGTTCTTTATAATTATCATATTCTGTCAGATATAAAATTATCCATTTATTTGATTTGATTTATTCAGTAAAAAGAACTGCACAAAGTCAGTCTAATGCTTTTAAAATGATAAGCATAAATACCCAAATATTCAAAAAACGTTTCCTTGGTTATTTATTAAATATCAATAATCTACAAGGAAACATTTATTCAGAATTATTTTCTGCCAGTGGTTTAAAATAGATGAATGAGGTTATTTTCTATAGTTTTGAGAAGGGTCATTAACATTCAAATGGTTATTTTCTATAGTTTTGAGAAGGGTCATTAACATTCAAATAGTTCTTCAGACGATTGAACTCATTCTTGCTGTTTGTGTTCTATAGTTTTGAGATGTGTCATTAACATTCAAATAATTCTTCGGATGATTGAACTCCTTCTTGTTGATAACACAATGTTTCAGCCGATCCTTTGTTCGGCCTTCTTCAGGTGTAATATCCGAGTGTGATTTGGTAAACAGAAGTTTTTTTTAATTTTTAAGGGGTAACCCTTATAACATAGGATTCGGGTGTTTATTTGTCCTTGTCTTGTCAGATTTGGGTTTGTTGAGTAGCGGAAGCCATATTGTGTTGAATTCTCCACTTTTTTGACTGTCAATAACAGCAAGAATGCCCATGTTGATATGAGCTGCCTCTTTGATTTTTCTCTGGTTCCGCTTCTACAGATAGCGCTGTTGGAAGCAGAGAAAAATTAAAGAGGCATCACATTCGGATATGAAGAAGACCGAAGAATGGATCTGCAGAAACGTTGTCGTGCGAAGAACTATTTGATTGAATGCGGCTGTTCAAGGGAAGTAAAAAATAAATAAACGAGTTATCTCCCCTGGAACTCAAAAGTACGTAGTTTTAGAATGTTTTTTTCTTTAATATTTAAAAAAAAAAAATTGGTGTATGTAGAGTCACAACATAATTAAATAATAAAAATTGGCTAATCTAGTAATGAGTTCAATCCTTACTGACTGCTGTATTGACAATTTCTTTAATAATCTACGAGTATCAAAGATTTGACGATATATTGTTTTTTGTAGAAAACTCAAGAAATAAGGGTGAAATATGTATTATTTTTAAAATTTTGATTCAATTATTTCCGTTTTCGTTATAGTATTATTTCATTATGCAAGCACGAGTAGGTCGTCCTGGAGCACCGATTTTCATTAGTGCTAATGTAATACCAACATAATTATTCTTTCATAAACCAGGTGAATAAGTGCCTGATCTAAAGATAAAAATGAATGGAAACAAAAAGGTTTCCACCCCTCCATATCTTGGCGTCTACCTTGATGAAACCCCTCAATGGTGGATTCCACTGCAAAATCTTAACCAAGAAATTGAAAAGAACAAAAGGCATGTTATGTAAAGCCAGGCACTACATTAACGCTGTAGATCTGAAATCCCTGTATTATGCTATTTTCTCATCTCATATTACCTATGGTTGCCAGATATGGGAACAAAGTTCAAATATCCATAACAAAATGGTTTTTAGATTGCAAAATAGGGCCATTCGTACTATGTCTTTTTCTGGCTTTCATGCCAATTGTAACCCTTTATATGCTAGTCTCAAACTTGAAACTCAAACGCCACTGCAAAATTATTTACTTGTACATGACTCATTAAATAAGGTATCCCCACCTTGTCTACAAGAGTATTTCAAACGAACGAATGCAATTCATTCATTAAGTACAAAAGGCTCCAAACTGAGATGCCTCTATGTTCCATCTTGCATAACAACTAGATATGGATTAAATTCAATCACCAAAAAATGCATTACTGATTGGAATAATTTTACAAGAAAGCTTAAGATTGATCTAGCCTATCACGATTTGGACTTAAATCTAGCATCAAATCAATTTTCACTAAATCCTACACCTAAATATAAAAACAACCATGTATCTATATCTAATTCTTATGATTTTTCTTTTTCTTTTTTCTTCTAATATCTAACACAAGTAAATCCCCTACAAAAGTATAAACATCGAATGCGTTGCTTTCTAAAGATTAAACACATTGAATTTAATTAAGAAAGCCATAGACTTGAAATATAAAGTCACAAAAAGCATCAACTACGTCATTCAATTAACTTGATTTGATTTTCACTAAATCCTAAATATAAAAGCAACCATGTATCTATATCTAAATCTTATGATTTTTTCTTCTTCTAATATGTTCTTCATTGACAAACTCTGCCTTGCTCTTTTGTAACCACTTTTCCCACAATGTGACTTTGAAGAAAATTCGGATATTTTCTAATTGAACAAATGAAAAACTAAGGGTAATGCTCTTAGATCAGAATACTGCACGGGCATCACCTCAACTCCCAAAATAATTAAAAAACAAAGGGAGAAAGCATAACATTTATTTTCTTCTGTGAGATATAGATCGTGTGACTGTTGACGTCGAGTCTTTGCTGACAATTTGTTTATGAATTTCATACATTGGATTAGGTAATATTATCTGCTGTAAACAATTCATTATTATCAATAATTGAATTTTTGTCATTGGCAACTCTTATTTTTAGACTGTATATCATTACGTCACCCTTTGGAATTAAATTTATTGTGCGTAGAGTCAGAACGTAATTAAATATATGTAATCGAGTTATCTCCCCTGGAAGCAATCTGTTGTAATTCACCAGATTAGAGTAGCTTCCCCTTATTTCTTGAATTTACTGTCGTGAAACGAAAGATCACCAAAGATTTTTACACTGACTGCAAAAGTAAAAGTCTTTTGTCAGGTTTGAATTACTTTCCATCTCTGAGCTGAAAATATATACACTGACGGAAGATAAAATTGCAACACCCTGAATATGTGTTTCAATTTACTCAAGATTAAACGTACAGGTAATATAGCTGGATTACTGTAAATGATCACATATACAGATTGATACGTGCACAGGTTCCAAAATAGGGGTGTATCAAAAGTACTCAGACCCCATATTAATACATTGTATATCTTCCTTGGCCGTTAACACAGGCCTGTATTATTCCACGTCTCTTGCACCTGTTGACGCAATTCAGCAAGAGTTGTAGGTTGGCTAACTGAATGAGTCAGGCGTCCCATTCATGTTCAAGTTTTTGAACATCTTGCAGAGCATGTTGAATAGCACGGGCATCATGTGGATGGGCATTATCCTGCTGGAACAGCACACCACCTTCCTGCTGCAGGAATGGCAGCAGAACGGGTTGAACAATGTTCTGGACTTAACTGGCACTGGTCAACGTTCCCTCTGCAAACACCAAAGATGAGTGAGAGTTGTAACCTATGGCACCCCACACCATGATGCCAGGGGTTTGGGCTTGTGTGTCATGGACGAATGCACTCTGGGAGATGTCGCTCCCTAGGTCTACGTTGCACACACAAATGACCATCACTTGCATGAAGGCAGAACCAGCTTTCATCGTTGTTGAACACTACAGGGTGCAATTCGATCCCCAGGTGACACCAGATGTGCACAACAGTGTTGTGGCATAAGTAGAAGTCTGGCTAGAAGCACGCGTGCCCATAGTCCTGCTGCAAGTAAATGCTTCTCAACGATCTGTGTTGACACTCCTTGGGCAACATTTGCTCTGATCTGTGCTGTGGACGCTGTGCGGTCTGCCAATGTTGCCCTTACAATGCGTTGATCTTGACGAGTGTCTATACTACGTGGCCATCCAGAACCTGGTCTACAGGTGTAGGAATATTTATTTGACCATCGAAGCACCACCAATGCGTCTAAAGATCAGACAGACGGTACACTGGCACATACTGTACACAGGTCAAAATTGGCATCGTCTTTCAGGGTGTTGCAATTTTATTTTCTGTCAGTGTATATCATTAAGTGCCACCAGGGCAGGCCCCTAGGGTTCCTGGACAAGCCAAACTTCAGCACCTCTTAAAGTATAGTAATATCCTATTTATTTATCTATTTCAGTGGTTCCCAACCTTTTCGA
>VCCN01003266.1:444798-461731 GCA_006491835.1 Architeuthis dux
ACGGCTACAGGTAACATGATCTGGGTCTATTTCGTTACATAAGAATTACAGGCAATTGTTTACTTTCGTACGGGTTGCATTCCTGAAAAACTGTATGACAGTTGGATTTCCGAATCTTGAATCATTGAATTACATATTAATTAGGGGTTTCTGTTCCCCGAGAGATAAAAACACACACACATACATACAGAAACACACATTCTCATTAACACACAAACACACATACATATTCTCAAGCTAGCATTTACGGTGCACACAACTTCAGTGCAGTCAAATTGCACGTGCACTGCATTTCGCTACGCCCTGTGCAGTGAATAACTGGCATGGTGTTGGTTTGTTCACAAACATAAATGAGCAGGAATAAAGTCCCAGAAAGACACCAAAACAACACCTTAAACAAAGTTTGACAAAAATAAAAAATAAAATGTGTAGTCACTTTTGCGATAATTTTTTATCCCTTTTTTTTCCCCAGTGGTGGAATTTCCAGGGATTGGGCTGGGGTGCCGCGTCAGCATTTTGAAGCTGGATTAACGTCTCCCACCTGTGTTTGTATAAGGACCACCGAACAAAAGGATTATCACAAGCTCAAAGAATATAAAGGTTGTGATCCATTAGCTACATCCTGTAATATCCTTTCTTAATAAAGACTTCTAGAATCAACCATCTTGTGGACTTTTTGTACCGTATTTCCCCGCGTTGAAGATGCTATCCCCCCCCCCCCTGCAGGTTTAAGAGATGATGATGATGACGACGTCTGTTGACGGGAGCTGAACTTTCATGTGGAAGGAAATTAATTTCGGAGAAAAGGCTCTCCCATGTGGGTGGAGAGAAAAGACGACAAAATTCGGGTTCTTCAATTGGAAATCTGGGGTTTTATTTCCGTTGATATAATTTCTTTTCTGGGCCGGTTCGTGGGTCACATCAAGGTACGGAATTCTGTTTCATTTAGTTTTCTGAATTACTACTAAGAAAATCAAGGATTGTTCCTCCTTCTTCCACCCGTCCGGGTGAAAGAGTCAACTACTTCGCCTCTGACCTGCTGCTGCCGGATTCTAATCTAAAACTGCTAACTCTTCTAACCGGCTCTCTCCTCCCTCAGCCCCGACGGGCAGTGGGCCTCTTTGTGCGACCTGTCACTAACGGCGCCAGATCTCAACTCCTTCCTATTTTCAAATCTCTGCCCCTTTTTTTGTCACGTACACACGAACACAGAGTGCAATTTCGTTACACTAGTCATTGCCTCCGAGGTCGCTAATCCTACCTCTCGCCTAATGCCATGTCAGCCCCACTATCGACCAACGTAATGTGGCAGCCGCCTTCCTATTGATAATAAATTATACGTAAATAGGGGTTTGAATATCAGGCTGGTTTTATCACTATTATTGTTGGATAGTAGGGTGTAGTGGGATGAAAGTCTTGGACTTGGATAGAAAGGAAGGACTCGAAGACTTCTTTGTAAAAATATGTGACCATATTTTTATTTCTTAAGTTACATTTTGTTGGCCGGAGAATGAAGAGTGGGAGAGAGATAAGGTGTGCCTGATACCGTTCCCAACAGGGGAACTTGGTCATGCCTTCCCAGCCTAGGCGGTCTGCCTGGGTCTCTCTCCTCTGAGTTTTCTTTGTCTCTTCTGGGCTTCCTCATCTCAGCTCTGAGCTTTATGGGGTTTCGAATGCCCATGCTTGTGTGTTCAACATCCTGTTTTTGGGGTGCATATTTCCTAAGGTGACTGGGGTCAATTTCACTTCCGCACAGGTGTTTGTCCCGGAAATGACCTTTCATGACAGTATATCATAACATGATGAAGCCAGCCTGGATAGATAGAAATACCAAAGTAAGTATAGTCCCCTTTTCTCATGACGTCCGCGGCTCATTATAAAAGACCCTGTAAACTCTAAATCTTTGCCAAGTTCTAGATCTTTCTAGAAATGACGCCCTGGTTCCTTAAACCAGTTACTCTTCTCTTTGTCATCTCTGTTTTATTTCTATTTGCTCCGACTAAAATGAATGCCTCAAATATAGGCCCAGGAGATGATGACTCAAGAACACTTTATTGTTTCTAATTCTGTTTGAGGCTAATAGCCCTAAGATTCTTTCTGATAGAAACTCTTCCTTCCTATGCTGGCTTAGCTCTTTCTGTCATTTATCCTCTTTACCTACACTGATTTCTTGTCTTGGTTGCAATATACAGTTGGTACAAATCACCCTATATTTCAATTCAACTATAATTGACTAGTATCAAAACAAAACCATTTCTGACGTAAAAATTGCAAGTGACAGAATAACTATCTTTATACTAAACTCTTTTTTAATTCGTACAATCATTTTTAAACCTCTTTTATATGTTTACCTTTCTATGTTCGTTTAATGTATGTACTCTTTTGTTTAATACAGTGGTTCCCAACCTTTTCGAGTCATTCCCCACTTTTGTCAATAAGATTATTAATATTCCCCCCTTCCATTTATTAAGTTGCAACAAAGAATAATTTCAAATAATAACTTTATTTTGCGTATAATTAGACAATTTTATAATAAAAATTAGTTAAATTTTATAATTGTATAGCTGCTGCTGTGTATTTGTTACTCAAAGAAAACAGGCGAAAATAATTAGAATACATCATTTGAAATTTCAATTTATTACAAAAAAAAGAATTCTGCTATCGTAACTGATATACACATCAATGTGATCTCTGTTCTTGTTTGTTTGCTACTAGTTCTTCGATGTGTGGATCTGTTAGTGAGAGAGCAGATCTTGAATCATTCTCAACTTGGAACTTATTTCGAGCTTTCGACTTGATAGATACAAGTGCAGAAAACCCTATCTCTAGACTAGATTTTTTATTTGTACCTAATGGCCTTATTCCTCCCCTGGGGGGAATTTCCTCCCGGTTGGGAACCACTGGTCTAGAGAATTAAAAGCACAAGAAATTATTGTCAAAAAAAATTCTTTTCTATGTTTTTTCAACTTGCTTAATCAATGTAGATCTTTACCAATTATTCATACTAGCATCCTCATCTTTGTTGTTTTGATCCTTGGCTGGTATAATCTCTGGCCTTCCTGGTATTGTCTGAAGTTCTGAGATAAAGCATTGTTATTAATCAATGAATTATTCAGATTAGTATCTTTTATTTTCACCTAATAGCCTTATTCCTCCTTTGGACTAACAAAATCCCACCGCCCGGGAGAATTACCCCCTGGTTGGGAACCACTGGTTTAATGCAATGTTTTATTAAATGTCATTTTCATTTGTACTTCTGCACCCGTCTTTATTTGATCGGACTTTTCCATTAATGTGTCCGCATGTGCTTAAGTTACCATATTCAAAATGTCCACCTAGATCCATTTATTTGGGTGGGTCTGTAGCGGGTCAAAGCGGAGTTGTCCCCAGTGATTAAGGGTTGGTTCCTTGATTCCACACACGGCCTCGTAACAATGGCCAATGAGGGACCAGCAATTAATCATGTGACAGGCGCGAGATTTGAATCAGCCTCCTTTTTTTCTCCAATTGTCGAAATGAATAGACATGTTTCACAGTGTCGCTACCTCCCATGAATTCTGCCCGTCCCACGTGTGCGTCGGACGGGCAGAGTATAAAAATACCCAGAACAAAGTAAGTATATTTCCCTTTTACATACATCTTTATTATATCTGTGAACTCTTACATACACAAAACAAAGCCCCTTTTACATACATTTTTATTATATCTGAACTCTTTAATACACAAAACAAATCCTCCGTTACAGACACATTTTAATATCACTGTGAACTATTTCAAGGCAAAACAAATAGATCTGAACAAAGGACTCTTACATATTTACACACACACACACACACTCAGACAATGGACTTTTAAATATGCACACACGCACACAAACTAAATTTCAACCTGTAAATAAATAAAAATGCTTGTTCCTTTCAAAATTGCCTTTTGTCTTTCGTCTCTCATTGTTAATTCCAGCCATTGATCGCTAACCAAATGGAGTCAATTTAAACCCACTTTTTACCACCAGTATTATGGAGAAATATAAAGCATTCACACCGGCGTGCCACAAAATAATTACCCTCCACAAGAAGGCCCAATTCTCATGCAATAGATTTGGCTTCTTTTTCTCAACAAATTCTGGGCAGGACGCTCCATAGGTCATTCAAAATAGTAGTAATAGTGGTTGTGTCTTTATCAAATAATATCTGAAGTCACTACTATTTCAGACAATTGGAGACCTCCATTCACACCATGTGACTTTCACACGATGGAAACAATATAATATATAAATCTAATGCAATGTATAATAATTATAAGTTAATTCATGTTTGTTGTTGAGTGTTTTATAAATCTTTTTTTTACTTTTATAGCTAATTTTTGTTTATTTGTTTATAAAAAACAAATAAAATGGGTTAAGATTCGTTTTTTACCAAAATGGCTAAAAGTTTAGAAAAGGTCTTATTGATTGAAAGCACATAAAATTACTCAAGAAAATTTGTTTTTCTTTTTTTTTAGCCGGTTTGTTAAATTTTTTTACCAAACTGGCTAAAAAATTAGAAAAAAAATTGCCTAAAGAAAAAATATTTTTTACTAAACTGTTTAAAAACATAGGAAAAAAAATTGTCTTAAGTAATTTTTGATTGAAAACATAAAAAAAAGAAATTTTTTTTACTAAACTGGCTAAAGAATTAGAAAAAAATAATAATTTTAAAACCTTCGTTTCCTCAGGGAATTTGTCAGTTTTGAAAGAATTAATTTAAAAACGGTATTAAAACAAATTTATATTAATATTTAGGCTTTCTGTTTATTTGTCGCAATCAACTATGTTCCCTTGAGTTTGTTTTTGCCTGTTTTGTGTAACTGTAGTCGATTTTGTAGAAATCGTCTCGTGGTACACTTGATGTTATTGTTATCAAAAAGTCGGTTATCTACCTATTAATATTAGTATTAATATATGAAACATCCGAGAAGCATTTTTTTAAAATTGGCTAGATTTTTGGCTATCGCAGGTTTTTATCGGCTAAATTGGAGAAAAAATCAGCCAGATCTAGCAGAAAAATGGCTTATTTGGCAACTCTGGTGTGTTTCTTTGCAGTGAAGGCCAAGCTTCATTCTGATTGGTTTATAATCGCGACTACCGCTGACACTAGTTAATTTGAACTTTGCTAAATTATTTGACTATGACCAATCGTCACATTATTCTTTTCAGGTGTAAGCAATAAGATTTAGTAAGGAGTTTAATGATAGCAAGCAGTGTTGCCAACTCAAAAAATATTTCCGCGCTAGTTTGACTGCTAAATAGCGCGAAATTTAAAAAGGAAATAGCCAAAAATGGCCAGAAACTGACAAAAAGATACAAAAAATGGCCAAAATGTTTTAGGCGCAAACGCGCTAATTTAGCGCCTTTTTTCACTGTCGTTTTGACAAGAAACGCGCTGAATCTGGAGCGAAACGCGCTAAATCAGCAACACTGATGGCAAGAATAATTCCATTCTGTGCGGAGTTCCCGAGATCAATGTTGCCAATTTAGCGCGTTTCGCGCTAGATTCAGCGCGTTTTTTTGTTTTGGCAGTGCAAAAGGCGTTAAATTAGCGCGTTCACGCCTAAAACATTTTGGCCGTTTTCGGCCATTTCCAGGCTATCTTTGACCACTTCTAGCGTCTTTCTGGTGGTTTCTGGCCATTTAAGGCTATTTTGAAAAAAATCTAGCGCTTTTTGGCAGTCAAACTAGCGCGAAAATATTTTTTGAGTTGGCAACAACACTGCCCGAGAATCCCGTCATATCTCGTGAGGGTTGCGATTTCCTGGGTCAGTAAGACATTGCCTTCTTGTCGTGAAGTCCTTCCAATGAAGATCTGCTCTACGAAACTTCATTTGTTAAAGAAAGGCGCCCTCGCTTCTTCTTCATAGATTATACAATTATGAATTGTCTTGTCTAAATGACATTTAATCAACATTGTTGTCTTGTGAGTAACAACAGGCTGTTAATGTTAAAGTAGTGTGGTCCCGTTAGACAAGTTCAGAGAAAAACAAGTGAGTTTTACTTTTATTATCTGAAGTTGTAACCATTATAAATCATTATTTAAAATTTTGATGACCACTTTTTGAACTTCATCTTAATTTTAGATGAAGTATTATTATTTAAAATTTATGTGACTACTTTTTTGACCTTCATCTTAATTTTTGTATTGCGGTAAAAAGCAACTAATAAAAATTAAGATATAGGTAAAAACTAGTAAAAAATAAGTTTTTTTTACTTAAAAAAAAAAATGAGGCCATGAAACCGGAGACTGGTACATTTTCGGTGATTTTAACCATTGGCGATTTCTGCTACGGAAGACCAATCGCGTAAGAATCTCCTGCTTTAGAAACTTGTTTCTTGTTTGAAAAGATTTTCTTTTTAAGAATTTTAATAATAATACAATGTTTATTGTTTACTCACCGTAGTTACGGTCATTTCTGAATTTAAAGGTTTTTATTTTAAATGTATGAAAGGGTACGAATACAGATTTCAAAAACATACTTATTTTTTAAGTTTCGTAACTTTCGTAAGAAATGAATGCTGATTTTAATTTAAGTATGTCTTAAAAAAAAACCAACTACATAAGTTTAATCTATATTCGTGCCCTTTTGTAAATTTAAACTAAAATCGTTTAAATTCAGAAATGACCTCAACTAAGGTGAATAAACATTGTATTATTTAAATGTCTTAAAAATCAAATCTTTTCCAACAAGAAACCAGTTTCTAAAGCAGGAGATTTGTACGCGATTGGTCTTCCGTAGCAGAAATCGCCAATGGTTAAAATCACCAAAGATGTACAAGTCTCCTGTTTCATGGCCTCATTTTTTTAGCACAGCAAAAATCGCCAGTGGTTGAAATCACCGAAAATGTACTGGTCTCCTGTTTCGAAACCTGGCCAAAAATGATATAGGTATTATTTAATATCCTATTTGAGAGAAAAAAACGTTGTTGTTATGGTTACCAGGAAATATATTTATTGAAATCAATGTTTCCCGGTAAAACCGCTGAGTGTCGTTGGCGCCATTTTGCCGATGGACAAGACTGACCGTTAAATAATTTTGGGGTGCTACAATAAATATCAATGTGTTCACTGTTCACCAGTTTATTATAATTGAAACATTATGTTTTAGTGTAGAGTATATAAAAGAATATATTTTGGCCAAAATTCGAAACGGGGAAAACGATACATTTTCGGTTATTTCAACCATTGGCGATTTCTCCTACGGAAGACCATGCGCGTAAAAAAATAAAAATATCTCCTGCTTTAGAAACTGGTTTCTGTGGAGAATCTTTTTTTCTTTAGAAACTGGTTTCTTGTTTGCAAAGATTTTTAAAAAGTTTTTTTTGCATACAGTGTTACCAACTCAACATTTGATTTTGGCTAAAACTGTTTTTTTAAAAATTGCTAAAATCAGCTAAAGTATATATGTTGGCTAATTATATTTTTTTAAATGGCCAGAATTATTTAGGGTATAAAAATTCAACTAATTATGTCCCCAATATATTATATCCATTGTTGATAAGAAAACAGTTGTCGCTGGCAGCCATTTTTAAAATATTTGTCGTGGGCACCCGGCCCAGAGTTCTCAAAATCGGTCACATCCCTGCTTGAAATCTGTCAAATTCGGACAGGAAAAAATGGCTTGAAATAGCTAATAGTGACTAGATTAGTATCAATAATTAAAATAAATAGCTAATAGTGGCTAAAGGTAGATCATTATCACAATAATTAAAATAAATAGCTAAAAGTGGCTAGAACTGATATCTAAAAACAACAAAAACTATTTAAATTGGCAACGCTGAGTGGGACCTTAAAATCGGACAAATATGCTTTTGTCACAATTGGGTTGGAATTTTTGGCTAAGTGATCCCACTACAAGATTTTGTTCTGCTGGGCACTTGAAGTGCAGAGGTTTTTGTCCGGTGTGTGTCTGACACCCCTGATTTATAGGTTAAGCAAACCACAAATATTTATGTGATCTGTTTCATCGAACTCCAGCTCTCTTCCATCGTTTGTCACTTTGTTTTTCTACCTTAAGAACAAGAACAATCCTCACCAAATTTAAGGTAGTAAACTCTTCACTGGTTGCCTGTGCCATCACGTTAAACCGAACCGATGTGTAAAATTAACATGCCCCAGATTTGAAATCGCGAACAACCGATGGGTAGGCGGCTCTCTTACCGACTGAGCTAAATTGACAAGTCTTATATATCTATGAAAATTTATGTTAGAAATACGCAATGGCTTATTTCATTCTGATAAATAAATGCATTTATAAAATTAGCATGACCAAGTGATTGGTAGCCAGCTCTCTTACTGACTGAGCCAAACTGACATGTCTGAATTTATTTATGTATACAATACAAAAGTTGCAGTAATCATCTTCAGTTGGAATAGGAGTAGGAGTGGAGTTTGTCCCTGGAGCAGCCATCAATAATTTCTTATTTTGAAAGGTCTGTGGGATTGTTAACACTGTACTTTGACATTACGTTGGTCCAGACATTAATAAATATCAAGTTACCTCCTTACATTTACTTTGAAAGCTCCAAATTTCCATTTACCATTTTTATTTAACCTACAACAGTTTTTTTTTTCTTTTTTTAAAAAGTTTTATCTAAGCAAAATATGATTTGATAATGACATTTCTCTATTTTGATAATTATGTGTGTCTAATGTATAGAACCGGAAATTTTGTCTTAGAAAAGTAGTTTAAATGACATTAAAAAAGGGACAATAATGCAGTACATTTTTAGATAAATCATTCAGATTTTGAATAATTGTTGTATATCCATCTTGGATTTGGAGAAAAGGGAAGACTCAAAACTTGGTTTATAAAAATATGATATATCTTTTATTGCATCAAATACATTGTGCTGGGTTTAGTCGATATCCTGTTTATACCTTTTGAACACCTGGTATCAGTTACAAATGAATTTTTCAAAGGTTAGAGTAATAATGTGAAATCCAGTACTGAATATTTCTTCGTGTTTTTTTTTTCTCCACATAAACTCTTGTAAGTAAGATATACATAATTGGTCCGAGGTACCATGCGTGCTACGAAATTTTGCCTTCGCGTGGGCCCAAGAACCTTCCACTTGGTTTGTGTGTGTATTGTTGGATCAAAATGCAGGGAATCGTTCACTGTAAATTTCCTGTCTCCATATGGAGACGGGAAAGGTCATGATTGCCTAAATTTCAATGTGGCCTTTGAACTTAAAAAGGTTCCCCACCCCTGGACTAGATGATCACAGATTCTTTCAAAATACCAATACCCTCTTGTTTGATCAACGCATGGTATAATGTTGTGTTGTTTTGAGATTTGAGTGACAGACTTAAGAGATGAGAATGCTAGCGAAAGATGTGCATTTGTTGCTTCTTTTTTTGTTAAACCAGTTGATTCTCTATAATGTTTTCTTGCTTGACTGCTGGATTAATGTATTTTTTAAATTTTTTTTCAGCTTGCATCTTGACTTCATCGGAAGAGCATTATGAATATTGATGGGAAGAAAAGATCTGTACACTGGATTAGCAGTTGGCTATAAGTCCAAACTTGAGATGCACAGAACACACACAGAAGAGAAACCATTCCGTTGTGAAATATGTGGAGATAGATTTTTCTATACTTTGAATCTCAACACATACTGGAGAAAAAGCATTCCATTGTGAAATGTGCAAACTTAGCTTTTCGTAGTTTAAGTCTCAAAACACATGTCAACACATAATGGAGAGAAACCATTCTGTTATGAAATATGTGGAGTTAGATTTTCCCAAGATCCACATCTAAAAGCACATATGTCGACACACACTTTCTGTTGTAAAATATGTGGACTTAAATGTTCTCAAGACATGTCAACACACACTGGAGAGAAACCATTCCATTGTAAAATATACAGAGTTAGATTTTCCCATGATTCAATTATCAAAAAAATTGAGTGGCTACAAATATAACCTAGAGTACAAAAATGATATGCTACAACCCCCCATACGGTAAACTGGTAAACATAAACATAGGTAACAAATACTTAAAACTAATAGACACTTCTCCAGAGAAAATCCCTTAAGTAAAATTCTCAATAGGAACACAATAAAAATAAGTTATATCTGCATCAGAAATGTAAACAAAATATTCACATCACATAATAGAATCATACGATAGAGAAGAAAATTAAGACCCGTAAAACATACTCGGAGTGCAACTGCAAAGAGAAAAACAAATACACAACGGAAAATAATATCAACCAAAAGTTTATATCCTATTGGACCGGCGGAGTAGCATGAATAGGAGCAAAGCCCAGACTCGCATAAACACAGAGGCAAACAGATAAAACTGCATGTGTACATGAGACTTGTAAAATGTTGATTTAGCGAATAAAATTTAATTAATATTCTGTTTATATTTTGTTATTATTAAAGACTGATATTTTTTGAATGCTTAATTTGATATTCATCTGAATATTCATATGAGGTCAGAGTACTTTTGATAGACCCCTTATTTTGGAACCTGTGCATGTATCGATCTGTATATGTGATCGCTTACTCTAATCCAGCTATGTTACCTGTGTAACGTTATGGGTTGTTGACGATGTTGTTGATCTCTCTGGAACTATATACTCCTCGTTTGCTTTCAGCGCTGGTTGTACTGGTGTGTCGGACTTCAGGAAGATGACGGCTAGAAAGAATTGGCCTGAAACGTAACGAAGGATCGAGACGATGACGATTTCTCTGGTTAAAGAATGTACTGTTTATTCGTAACTTTACAGAAGTTCTTGTCCAACGCAGACATTCCCATAAAACCGAGAGAAAGCGACTGCCGAGAACCATAGAAAATACTTAATTTTGGATTACAAAGGGTATAATTTTATTGAAACCTGCACATTTTTTAAACTTAAACGAATCCTTGCTGCAGTTACTCAGATGGTATACATTATAACGAAGAGCTTACTTCAAGCTTCCCTAAGGTCATCTCGTATAGAATTGATATTGTCGAATACTGAGATTCGATGATCTTACTTTTCCCTTGGTTAAAGATTGCTGATGTGATGTCACAACCACCCCAAGCAAGAATGAACAGGATATTCTTGGCAATCTTTTTATGCAGTCATTCTGCCATCTGTCTGATGTTGAATTCAATCAGTTTTTGTCCTTTCTTGTGTTCCAGAACTAGAGTAACAGATCAAGTATCTCTGTGTCCTCGGCAACAACTGCTGTATTTGCATTGATGAACTTCATGTCCATCTGTTGGATTTTTGGGCAGCCATAGGCGGAGCTCACAGGTGTTGAAAGTTATGAACAGGATATTTACGAAACCCCAAACTGCAAGGTGTCAGGAACTGGAAGACAGACCCAATGTTGAAAAGTCATAAACAGGATATTGACCCTGATTGCAGATGCCAAGCTGGACAATCAGCGTGGGTGTTCGAACCCGATAAGAGACACGCAGAGAGCACGGGGCCCAGTTCCCCTCTTGGGAACAGTCTGTTGGCTCATTGTCTCCCCCGCATGACACAATATATCTTATGAAATAAAAAATATCCTCATATTTTTCTTATATCTGGTGGGTGTGTTAGTATTTTCCTGAAGAAAATACTTCCTAAGCAGCATTTCAAACCATGCAATCTTCTCGGTAACAAATTCAGTATTTATTTCTTTAAACAAAACAACCTCGCAATCCAAATCCAATACAGTAGATTCCTGAACTTGGAGACAAAGGAAGTCTCAAAACTTGTTTATACAAGTTTCGAGTCTTCCTTTTCTCTGAATAGTTGTTTTTATCGTTTGTCAGGAACAACTCCTTTGCATGCTAAACGTCTTTTACCTCTCTATAGGCAACATCTGGACATTTTGGGTGAGCTTTTGATCTTCGTGAGTGTTCATGATCTTCGTGAGTGTTCATGATCTTCGTGAGTGTTCATAATCTTTTGAACTTTATTCTTCGTAACCATCAAAGCATATAACATATCTTCTTTGAACATAAGAACAGTACTGTTTTAACTGAGTTCGGTATTTCTGAGATGAGGTGTTAGTATTACTGATACTATTGTTCGGACTGAGATCCTCATCTTGGTTGTCATCGGCCGAAACGTTGTGGAAATGACAACCAAGATGAGGATCTCAGTCCGAACAATAGTATCAGTAGTACTGTTTTATTATGTCTGTATGTTTCTCCATTCTAAAACACTCGATGCAGCGATGCACCTCCACTGAGTGTGCGAGCAGGTGCCTTTTATTTTAGAGAAGAAACTACTGAAATCGTTGCAGTGGAAGAGTATTGTTTTAAATGGTTGGTAGAAGATATTTTTTATCAGCAAATATGAATTGTTATCTTTAAGCTGAAGAGCCCATTGTTACGGACAGAGAGCGAGTAAATATTTGGATGACTTTAAAATGTTAGGCTTTATAAATGTCTGACTAGGAGGAGGCCAGATAAAAAAATTTTAAAAATTCATATTGTGTGGTATTATTTTTTAATAAATAAACAATTAGAATATCAGGTAAAAAAACAAAATCGAATCCCGGACATGTGTAACGTTATCACCTTTGGATGTTGGCAACAAAATTCAACTCCTTGTTGTGGATGGTGTCAGGGCGCATGATGTGTCCGGACTTCAGGAAGACAGAGGTTGGTCTCTGGAAAGAATTGGCCTGAAACGTAACGAAGGATCGAGACGGAGACGATTACCCTGGTTAAAGATTATACTGTTTATTCGTAATTCTACAGAAGTTCTTGTCCAACGCAGACATTCCCATAAGGCCGAGAGAGTGACTGTCAAGGCAACTTCATCCGTATCCATCTTGTCTTCACTCTGTCAGTCTTATGTATAGCGTGGTTGTTTATAGTTTCTAAAGGTTAAATTCCTTCATCTTGTTTAGTCTGTATATTTTGAACTCTGGCTATTTTGAATTCACCCATGCTCGTTTATTAAACAGATTTCTATCTTTAGGTATTTTCTGTCGATGTTGTGACTCGCACTTCCCTTCCTCCTGAGTCACCCTTTGATGTTATCAAAAGTACCACTCTTGTTTATCGAAAGTGTCCAGTTGATTGTTTTAGTTAGTGTTAATCTGTATATTTTGAGCTTCCAATTATTTATCTATCTATTTTCATTTATGCACCTCTTCTCTATGGTACACATGTAGGTGACTAAATCACAGACCGAAAAAGGTTTTTTTAATAAAATAAGTAATATTTAATTTTTTGGTAAAATATATCTGAGCAAAAGTTTATTCTATATAACCGCCTTCAGCATCAATGACTGCTTGAATGCGGGACCGAAAGCGTTGGCATGCCCGAATCAAATGGTCCTTATTCATTTCTAACATTATCCTGACAATAGCGGTCTTCAGTGAATCTTTGGTATTGTGGGGATGTTGATTGGTCTCCCTCTCAACAACGCTCCACACATAGTAGTCCAGAGGATTTAAATCTGGTGAGTTGGGAGGCCACATGTTAGGGGTAACATGATCATGAAAATTATCAGCCAACCATTCTTGAGTCATTTGAGCTTTGTGAGAAGGAGCAGAGTTTTGCTGGAACACGTACGGCCTTCCATTGGCTACTTCTTCAATCCAGGGCTTAACAACCGTTTCAAGCACCTCAATATAGCCAGCAGCATTAACTGTAAGACCCTGTGGAAAGAAGTGGGGTGGCATGACATGTCCCTCGTTACTCACGACCCCTAAAACCATCACAGATGCTGGTAACTTGGTATGCATAAGGTTGGGGACCTCAGAAGGATCTGCACATAGCCACCTGTCATCCGTTGGGTTGAAGTCTTTTTTATCAGAGAAAAACCAGAGCATGCCAGGTTCTTCAGGGTTTTTGACCTTGTTGAGTAACCGCTTTGAACGGACCAGCCGGTTTTCCTGTGTCTTCGCAGGCATGAACTGATCTCTCATCATCACATACGACTTGTATCGGATGTCCTCATGCATCACAGTTCTGATTGTGCCCTCTGAAACCTGGAGGTCTCTGGAAATGGCCCTCATGGACTTTCTGGGGTCATCATCGATAATGCTCTGGACCTTTTGTATAAACTCTGGTTTCCTGATAGTGTCAGAACGTTGAGAATGCCTTTTCCGCTTAGCTACAGGTGAAATATCCCCACCGGAGGCTTCCAACTCCTTCCGAACTTTATGAACAAATGATCTGGCAACATTCAAAAAGTTTGCAATTTCTAAATCGGTGTGTTTTGGACTTTCTAAATCGCTGTGGTTTGCACTTAAGGCAACAATAACAGCGTGTCTTTTCATTTCTTGAGTTAAATTATAATCTGCCATGATGTATCTGAAAAAATAAAGGTATATAAATTAGTTTGAAGGAAGCGATAGCTTTGTAATGATAGGTCATCAAATACCCTTTGTATGTATTTTAATTTGTACTAATCAAGTAATTTAAATTTTGGAGGGTAATACATACAAATCTTATTTTTTTAGATTTTTTTTTTTACTTTACTTTGCTTAATTGTGAAAAGTTTTTGTTTTTGCTAAAAAAAAACATTTTAATTAGAAACCAACTAAGGTAAAGTAAACATTGTTATTAAAATTCTATAAAAAAAAAATTTACGTGATTGGTCTTTGTATTATTGAAAAAACAAGAAACCTGTTTCTAACGGAAAAGAAAAAGATTTTTACGCGATTGTTCCTCCGTAGCAGAAATAGCCAATGGTTGAAATCACCGAAAATGTAAAAGTAACCGTTTCGAAACTTGGCCAGGACATTAAATAATACCTATATTGTTTTGTTTTTTTTAGAATTTCTAGAAGTCAAACTTACTTAAAATGTTTACGCTCATCTTAATGTTTATTAGTAGCTTTAAAGGAAGACCCACGGACTTCGCTGACAAAACTTACCGGAAATAGACACCTTACGAAAAAAAACGTCAAAGTTGTTTAAAATTTAATTTTATCGTCGGAATTTTTCTGGCATCAGTAAGAAGAAAGATTGGAAAAAAATCTCAGATAAAAATTAATTGTGTACACCTTATTGAACAGGAGATATTTTGAAAAGAAATAGTGCAAAAATCTGTAGCAAAATATTTTCGCGCTAGTTTGATTGCCAAAAAGCGCTAAATTTAAAAAAAATAGCCAATAAGAAGTTACAGATGGTCAAAAATAGCCCTTGAAACGGCCACAATGATTTAGGCGCGAACGCGCTAATTTAGCGCTTTTTGCACTGCCAAAACAAAAACGCGTCAGATCTAGCGCGAAACGCGCTAAATTAGCAACACTGTGTAGCAGTGTAAACAGAGGCTATGTTTCGAAACGGGTTACTGTTACATTTTCGGTGATTTCAACCATTGGCTATTTCTGCTACGGAGGACCATTCGCGTAAAAATTTGTTTTTTTCTTTAGAAACTTGTTTCTTGTTTGCAAAGTTTAAAGACTAATCGCGTAAATTAAAAATGTTTAAATTCAGAAATGACCCCAGCTAAGGTTAGTAAACTTTTATTAAAATTCTTAAAAAAAAAAAATTTACTTGATTGGTAAAGGAAAAAATGTAAACCTTCACGTCACCTGTTTTTCTGGACTTTTCTCTGTTTCTTGTCTGATGGGACCACACTACTTTGACATTAACAGCCTGTTGATTAAATGTCATTTAAACAAGACAATTCATAATGGTATAATCTACAAGAGGAGGGATGCCTTTCTTTAACAAACGAAGATTCGTAGAGTCGATCTTCCGTGGAAAGGACTTCATGTCACCAGAAGTCCATATGAGGAGGCCTGTGATTATAAACCAATCAGAATGAAGCTTGGTCTTCACTGCAAAGATTTACTTAAATATATACAGTGTTGCCGTTTTAGCGTGTTTCACGCTAGATTCAGCGCGTTTCGTGTTTTGGAATTGCAAAAAGCGCTAAATTAGCACGCTTGCGCATAAAACATTTTGGCCACTTTCTGGCTATTTTTGACCATTTTTAGTTTTTGGTAATTTAAAAATTTTTAGCGCCTTTTGGCAATCAAACTAGCGCGAGTTTTTGAACTAGCGCGAAAACATTTGAGTTGGCAACATTGAATATATACTTGAAATAGGATTTTTTTGACAGCAGTTAATTGCGTCATTCAGCCAACTTCAGTGTATTTGGGCTGGGTTTAAACTAATAAGAAAAATGGTAGTTAAATTCGGTATGTCTGATATCAGAATAAAGATTATTTAAATATGAATATTCTCGGATGTGACCGTCTTTTCACTTAGGCTGTTACATACGTTTGCCATTGTTGCCGAGAGATTTTTTCTAACACCAGTGGAGGTCTGAATTTGTAGTTTATGGCTGTGTCATCTGGTTTTACTGCAGATAGATGAAGTCAGCATTTTTTTATCAGGGTATTTTGAGCAATGAACGTCAGTATCTACTCTATGTATGTTCCGGATTCTATAGACCTATAGTAGGCCAGCACGTTTTCTTCTGTATTCAAGGGTCTCTAGATTAAGTTGTTTTAATCTTTTAGTGTAGGATATATTTCCCAATCTCGGAATGATCTTGGTGGCTCTCCTCTGAACTCTTTCTATGGCATCTGAGTTGTATTTCAGGTCACACCAGAGTTGCCAAATAAGTTTTAATCTTTCAGAGTAAGATATATCTCCCAGCCTCGGAATGGTCTTGGAGGCTCTCCTCTGAACTCTCTCTATGGCATCTGAGGTTAGGAGACCATATGCAGGAAGCAAACTCCAGATGGTGATGTACCAGAGACTTTTACAGCAGTAGGAAGCTCTCTTCATCAATGAACTTAAATGAGTGTCTTATGTAACCGAGTGTTTTATTTGCTGTATTCACCTTATTTATTCAAATCTAATGCCCACCTAACAGAGCTATTTCGCCATTTCCCCCACCTGATGTTGGGAATTTTTACTATTCCCCAAATTGAATCGGTAACGAGTATATTTCTATTTGGTTTTTCTCGAACACAAGAATATCAGGAATACAA
>VCCN01003266.1:697597-708359 GCA_006491835.1 Architeuthis dux
ACTTGTCGATTTAGCCAGTAAGATACCGGGCTATCGATCACTAGGTCGTGAGTTCAAATCACGGGGATTTACATATCGGTATGCACCCCAAACTTTGGTGAGGATTGTTCTTGTTGTTCTTGTCACAGTAGGAAAACTCCTGACTTTGTTCTGGTGTTAGACAATATTAAAGAATGACTTGAACGCATCAATGTTTCTAATTGTTATTGTTGGAGACTGTTTAGTGCTTAGTAATGCGGATATTTTTACGGGTGCAAGACTTAGGCGTCGTGGAGAAGGGTCTTCAACTGTTGTGTGCAGTGTTAGCCAACTCAAAAAATATTTTCGCGCTAGTTTGTCTGCAAAAAAATGTTTTAAATAGCCAAAAATTGCCAAAAAGACACTAAAAATGGTCGATAGTAGCCAGAAAAATTGCCAAAACCGACAAAATGTTTTAGGCGCAAACGCGCTAATTTAGCGCTTTTCGCACTGCCGTAACAAGAAATGCGCTGAATCTATCGCGAAACGCGCTAAATCGGCAACATTGTGTGAAATCAGGCTTTCTTCTGCCTCCCTCCCCTCCCCCACCGGATCCGCACCTGACATACGTGACAACCTATACGTTACAACATGTGCAAAGATTTCGCTGACCGACGCAGGATTAATTACACCGAGTTGCCAGATAGTTAAAGATGTTTTCTGGCCAATGCAGAAAATGGCCAAAAATGGCCAGATGCCAAATTTGCTTATAAAAGCAATTGTTTTATTATTTATTCTTTTATTTGATTATTGCAAATCATCATTATTATTATTTTGTATTGTTTTCTATTTTCTATATATGCCATTGTTTATCGTCATCTTAATTTTTTAGTTGCTTTTTTATCGCAACTTTAAGGTGACGATCTACCTTGGTATTGGTATTTAGCGCGTGTAAAAAAGCGCTAAATTAGCGCGTTTACGCTGAAACATTTAGGCCATTTTGACTATTTTTTACCATTTCTAGTGTACTTTTAGCGGATTTTGGCCATTTTTGGCTATTTCTTTTTTGGGGCCGTCAAAATATTTTTTGAGTTGGCAACACTGATTTAAGTTGCCAAAAAAATAGCAACGAATGAAAGGTGAAATCGAATAGTTGTAATGCCGTGTTGGGGGTGATCAATTAAAAAAAAGACTGTTCACTTAATAAGTAAAAAAAAAAGTCTGAATTTAAAAAAGAAAACAAGCATGGCACAAACTGGGGATCAGTTTAGCATGAACTTGCATTGCAAATCGGACCCCGCCCCCACTAAAACCCTATTTAAGGGGAGATTTCAAAAAACAAAATAAAACGTTTTTTTGTAGAAATAAGGAGTAAATGTTTAAATTGTCAGCCCTCTAGCTCCAGTGGTGCGGCCTGTACGCATGATACATACAGCCAGCCAGACCAACTTGAAAACTGAAGAAACCTATGTTAACAGTTTTTGTTGAGTGTTTCTAATTGCAATACACAGTTGTATTGATAGTTGGAGACGTTTCTGGCCAAAAGCATGCAAAAAATTGCCATAAAAGGCCAAATGCCAGAATTTTTTATAAAACATTGCAATATACACACAAAGAATAAGAATTTGTTTCAACAAAGTCAAAATGGCCAAAAATTTAAATTATGGCCAAACCAAAAATTCTTTGCAAAAAGGCCAAATCTGCCAGATTTGGCCACAAAATGGCCAAGATAGCAACTCTGAACTCGACCCAAATCGTAGATACCCACTTGGATTTGAACGGACCGTGTTGATTTAAACGTGGTTGGCTCAAGGCCAAGACTATTGTTAAGAAGATCCCAACCCCAATATTTAAATTCCAATACTAGAATGAAAAATAAACACACAATTTCTTTATTCATGTTCGTGTACACACATGATTATAATGCGTACACATGATGGTATATTGTAGGCACGGATCCAGGGGGCAGGGGTACGCCCCCCCCCACAAACACACACACACACAAAGCACAATATAGAAATTAAAAACACAAATAATCCCAAGCAATCATGAATTGGCCTTAAAAAAAATTAATATTTTGTTTTTTCGTTCGATAATCAGATAAATAAATTTTCTTTTCTTTTTCACATATTTATTTGTAAAGATATTCTTTCCTATTTGGACCCCTCCTCAAAATCCTGGACCCTCCTTGCTCAAAATCCTGGCCCCTCCTTGCTGGATCCGCCCCCTCTACCGGTAATCAATTACAATTAGAGATGTCAATATGCTGTGTGTTAGTTTTCACTCTTCAACCTGGGGGTCAACTCACTCCAGGGCAGAGTTGCCATTTTGGCCATTTTATGGCCAAATCTGACAAATTTGGCCTTTTTGTAAATGATCTTTTTGGTTTGGACATATTTAAAATTTTGGACATTTTTGGCATTTTTTCATATCTTTTGAACATTTATCTAAAAAAAAAAATAGAAACAAAATATTTTTCACAAGTAATTTTGTGTGCTAAGACCTTCGTTTTCTGAGGAAATTTGTCAGTTTGAAAATAGTCAATTTTTTAAGGTTATATATATTTACAATAATTATAATGCTAAATGCTAAACTGGACCCTTATTTTCTGCCATTCGTACGGAACAAAAAAGTTGACTTTGTTGCAGTAATATTTTTAATAAATTCTTATTTTTGCCGTGTGCTGCAGTATTGCAATGTTTTATAAACAATTTTGGCATTTGGCCATTTGTCGGCGTGTTTTTGGCCAGAAACGTCTCCAACTATTTAGCAACCCTGCCCCAGGGTCAGCAGGGAGTGACCCAAGTCCAGAAACACTAAGGATGAGATTAGCCGGAGCAGTGGAGGGAGAGGTGACCCAGGATGTCTGGGTTAATTCAAATGATTAAAATAAGATGGTGAAATGGTGACTTAGGTCAATTTTCAGGTCAATGGGTTTGATTCCGTTCACCCAGATACAGACTTTAAAAATGTAAATTTTCTTCATAGAACACAATAAAGCAAAACTAACGTGTAAATTTACACACCTTGATCCAGTGATGGATACATATACACAGGTGTTTGTATACACAAGTATTGAACATCTAAATACTACACAGTGTGTAATAGTATACAAGTAACAATTTAAAAAATGTGTAATCAGGTAAAAGAAATATTTGCATAGTTGTACTTTATACAGAGCGTTGATATGTGGGGGCACGATTATAAATCCCCTCGGGGGCCCCTAATGGAGGGGGCTCCCAGAAGCTTTATGTGTAGTAGTTTACCTACTGTATTCATACTAATATTATATAATAACAAATCTCACTAAATGTTGAAGAGGCCCCTCAAGGATCCAAGCCCTCCGGGCCCCCAAATTTTCAGCTACGCCGATCGGGAACATAAAACACAGATAAACGTATTTCAAATAAATGCATTTAGTTCTATTCTGTGAACAAAAACAGCAGTGATTTTAAAATTCCAATAATTAATAAAATAACAACAAAAATGTAAATCACTTAACACAAAAATAAACGCAGGTACGGTACGTGTTACATTTTATACTTTTTACATGCATTGTTTCTCATTGTCCTGATGTTTCCAAAAGTGTATTGTAACTATTTCTACTGCTATAGAAGTTGCTTTTTTTCGCACACACACTCCACAGCCGAGGAACAAAGTGACTATTCGCTTTGAAAAACATAAAAAAATATTTTACACACACCCTCAAAAGCGTGTGGCCATCCAGAGGTTACATGTGTACCCAAGAACTTTAAACCTAAAATATCAAACTGGTTCTCAATACACAACAAAGTATTTTAGTGTGTAAAAGATGTTCTAGTACAAGTGCGTATACACACGCATGTGTTCCAGATCTTTACACGTTATTACTACTTCTACTACTACTACTACATAGAACACAACACAGTGATACCTATCCACTACCACTCACTACCAACCATCCTGCCAATAAGAAAATTTTAAAACGATTAATACCTCAACTGAGCACAAAAGAATCTAAACAAATCTACTGCACACACATAGGTGCGTACACATCATATGTATACGCACATGTAGTCCAAAAATGTGTACACACATGTGCTTACACACACACGCACACTCACACACACAAGCACAAGCACTTGCTATTCATGTCTAAATTATTCAATATGGACGACTATATGCTCTCAGAGTCTACTACTAACTTCTTGCAAAAGGAATATATAATTCCAGGTACGTAATGGTCCTATTTTCTTACCCCACAAATCTAGCAGGTGACCGTTGTACCCAGAAACCCCGTTTCTGGCAGCGGATTATACATTTTTACGTGTATTTTAATCCATCATGGATTAAAAAACCATAATTACCTTCTGCTAACACTTGATACATACACACATAAAAACACGCGCACACACGCAGGATTTTTGTGAAAACTAAAAGAGATCTTCCATACGATCGTATGGATTTTTTAAAACTATGTTCTTTGATTTAAAAATAATTGTCTAGTCATTTTCGTGGCCTGTTCCTTGCCTGATCTGATAGTTCGTTTTTTGTTTTTAATTTTAAGCCTGGTGCCCTGATCTTCAAAAACAAATGCTCAATAATAACTAACGTAACTTGCTTTGGTTTAACCTAAAAAGAAAACGGTTGCGTCTCCTGGTTTTTACTCAACTGTAGAAAACGATTTTTCATTTTATATATCTGTGTTAAGAAACTAGATATATCCTACTCTCGGGTATACGTTTAAATATCTAAACACGTGTTTATTGAATGGTGTTTATTGTTTATAAATGAGCAACTAAAACACGTTTCTTTTTGTTCTTGTGAATTAAAACATGAACTTTTGTCTTTACTACACACACGCACCGCATATTGTTGGCCAAAAAAAAATACCGAGTAATTTCTACCTCATGACCTAAAGAATTTTGACTTGCTCTTCGAGCAAGAATTTTAAAAATGCTAGTTTATCAAAAAAATTAGCATGTCAACATCTCTGTGATTCCTGGAGTTGCGAACAGAATTGTCCCTTTGTCACTCTTTGTGGCACTGAGGAAGTTTATGTTGGGAGGGGGTGTTGTGTAAGCATTTATTTTGCAAGAGGTAGGAATTAATTGACTTATAGATAAATAGATGGATAGATAGATGAATAGGTGGATGAATAGATAGAGGTAGATAGATAGATGGATGAATTGATAGATAGATAGATAGATAAATAGATAGATGGATGAATTGATAGATAGATAAATAGATAGATGGATGAATTGATAGATAGATAGATAAATAGATAGATGGATGAATAGATAGATGAGTGGATGGATGAATAGATATATGGATGAATAGATAGATAGATGAATGGATAGATAGACGGATGGATGAATAGATATATATATAGAGATGGATGGATAGAGATAGATGGATGAATAGATAGATAGATAGATGAATAGACAGATGGATGAATAGATATATAGATGAATGGATGAACAGATAGATAGATGAATGAATGGATAGATAGACGGATAGATGAATAGATATATAGATAGATGAATGGATAAATAGATAGATAGATAAACGAATGGATAGATATTGGATAGATAGATAAACGAACAGATATATCTAATATAGATTGATTAATTTATCGATAATAGCAGTTTATGGTAAAATACATATTTAAAATACATATGCGTGCATATTTTAGCTGTTATTGTGTAATGGAAATATGTATTCGTGTTACGGTGTTACTGTTTAGAAAAAGAATGATTTAATTTAAATTCGCGTTGTGTGTGTAACACAGTGTAACACTTTAACACAACTGCGTTTACACACGTGTTTATATGCAAATGCAATAATTATGAATGTGTACACACTTAAATGGATCAGTGTGTTGTTTAAAATACACACAACAATTTAATCATATTACATTATACACTAAATAGTAATTTTAGTGTATCTGTCTGTCTGTCTGTCTGTCTGTCTGTCTCTGCGTGCGTGTGTGTGTGCGTGTGCGTGCGTGTATGTGTGTGTGTGTGACACAAGTTTGATTTACACACAGTGTACATACACAAATGCTGGAGTACATCTTTTCTTTAAAAATGATAATACACATGAATGTTATACAATATTTGGATGTTATCTATTTAAATGTACACAGTGTTAAAAAGTACAGGTACACGACCGTACACGTATATACAAACGTCAGGCGCACACGTGTGTACTTTGTATGTCGTGTGTGCTTTAAGGCGCCTGCCGCAGTCCGATTATTAACATGTACATCTTCTTGTGGAGTAATGTATGAGTGTAGCGGGTTCGATCGTCAATTGATGCTCCGCTACGGCGGCCTTGTGCCAGACTAAGCTATGCTTCATATGTATGTAATGTGTGTATTGGCATATATTTGTGTTGTGTGCATGTGTATGTGTATGAACAGGCTGAAATAGATAGATAGATAGATACATAGAGATATGATGAAAAGGCTCACATAGATATGAAGAGACTGAGATAGATAGATATGAATACACTTATATAGATAGATAGATAGATAGATATGAATACACTTATATAGATAGATATGAATACACTTATATAGATAGATATGAATACACTTATATATAGAGAGAGAGAGAGGGAGAGAGATATGGATACACTTGTATATATAGATAGATATGAATACACTTATATATATATATAGGTAGATATATATGAATACACATATATATAGATAGATATATATGAATACACTTATATATATAGGTAGATATATATGAATACACATATATATAGATAGATATATATGAATACACTTATATATAGAGATAGATAGATATGAATACACTTATATAGATAGATATGAATTAGATAGATATGAATACACTGATATAGATAGATATGAACAGATAGATAGATAGATAGATAGATATGAATACATTTATATAGATAGATATGAATACATTTATATAGATAGATATGAATACATTTATATAGATAGATATGAATACACTGATATAGATAGATATGCACAGACATAGATAGATAGATATGAGAAAGGTGTGTGGATCGAATTATATATGACTAACAAAACAATCGTATGTCACGTTTATGTTGATATGTTTGTGCAGACTCACTGCCAATTAACTCATATCTGAGAACAAAATCCATGTTTTCTGTGATTTATTAACAAAAGCAGATTCTTACGATGTTTAAATGTTTGAATATTTCACAAAAATACATTTGCAATTCGTATATTTGCAGACGGACAATAACTCAGTCTTGCGTCTCTCCAATGAGAAAGCAACCAGCGTTGCCAGATACTTGGAAACGTTTCTGGCCAAAAAACAGGCAAAAAATGGCCAAATGCCAAAATTGTTTATAAAAGGAATTATTTTATTATTTATTTTATTAGATGAAGTGTAAATCATCATTATTCATTTTTTAAATTTTTTAAATACTACTATTTCAATTTTTTAGTTGCTTTTTTATCGCAATTCTACGGTGACGGTCCGAGTATTAAAGTTGCGATTAAAAAGCAACTGAAAAATTAAGATGAAGGTATAGTAGCAAAAGAAATTAATAATAATGATTGTTTATAAAACATTTGCAATACTACAGTACACACCAAAAATAAGAATTTATTAAAAAATACTACTGCAACAAAGTCAAAATGGCCAAAAATTTAAATATAGCCAAATGCTTTTCAAAAAGGCCAAATTTGTTAAATCTGGCCATAAAATGGCCAAAATGGCAACCTTGGTCCGTACTCTCTCTCTGACAAAAGGCAGTTGGTCATGTACTATTATTTTTGTAATGTTTTTTTTTTTGCACATGTTCATTCATTTTGTGGGCGTGAGTTGTTCTTTGTAGGGTAATATTATACCCTACATTTCTTGGGAGTCCTTCTATTTTTGTATTTAGCTATTATTTTCAAACAAATCAAAACAAACATGGAATATTTATAAAATTGTTTAAAAAGCACTTTATGGGTGAATTGAATAATTTATCTCTACGTAAAACAATAAATCCACAAGCAAATTGGAACACATTTATAATTAAATGAATCTGTCAAATAGCAACTCTCCTGTCTTTTTCAGATGCAAACGTGTGAATAATGTCATTAAAATCCCAATATTCTTTAAGAATTTGGGGGAGCCCCTAACATTTTGGGCTCCTTTGCAGCAAGCACCGTTTGCACTGTCCTAAGTACAGCCCTAGAAATTAATCACATGGCCAATATAACTCACTTTTAATGAAAATTATTGAATTTATATCTACCTTATAGAGTTTTTGACCCTATCTGGCCAAAGGTATCGTTTTATTAAAAACATGTATTTAGTAATTTCTAAAAATCATTGTAACAGTAACACACCACTTTTTTATTAAATTTGACTAGTTTTTACCTTCATCCTAATTTTAGTTGTTTTTATACAACTTATTAATTCGGGCCACTTATTATTGGATGAAGTATTGAAACACACCACTTTTTATTAAATTTGATTAGTTTTTACCTGTATCCTAATTTTAGTTGTTTTATACAACTTTTATAAATCAATCTTTATTATTATTGGATGAAATATTGTAACACACCACTTGCTATTAAATTTGATTAGTTTTTACCTTTATCCTAATTTTAGTTGTTTTTATACAACCTTTATAAATCAATCTTTATTATTATTGGATGAAGTATTGTAACACACCACTTTTTATTAAATTTGACTAGTTTTTACCTTCATCCTAATTTTAGTTGTTTTTATACAAAAGTGGTGCGTTACAATACAATACTTCATCCAATAATAATGAAGATTGATTTATTTATTTAGTAATTTTCTAAAAATCAGACTGGATCAAGCTAGTGAGGCGCCTATAGCATATGTTATAGAGGGGCCCTAATTTTCTACACATAATATTAAAAAACATAATTTTTGAATTGTAAAGTAACTTTTTTCATTTGCTATACAGACAGATAATATGACAAATATGACTGACATTTCAGTAATAGAATTAGTTTGTTTTCACTTTGATCTTTGTGCAGTGGCTATGACTTCAGTTTCAAATACCTTTGTATCTATGTATCATATATGTATCGCATACATTTCCATTAATTACTGTATTAAAATAATAACTCCAAATAAAGGATATAATTGGTTAAAATTGCTAACCATAAACAGACTGGCCAAGGTTTAGAAATTCTCAGGAGGGAGATTTCCTTAAAAAATGCTCCCCCCCACCCTTGGTCAATTCTAGAAGCTCTAAAACAACCATTTCAGTGTATTGAAAACCTATCTTAACATAATTTTAAACCAAGATAATCAACAAAATGAGGGAGACTTGGTAGGTCTGCAAATAGGAGGGAAAACATTTTTACAGGCATATTTTTTTTCAATGCGGGAAATTCATACAAATTTATTACATGCAGGGGGGACAGCACTTGGCTTCAAAATGCATGTGCCTCCCGCTAAATGATAGTTTTAGCATATGCTACATAATTAATCTGGCCCTGCTAAAAATCAAGAATCACCATAAACTTGAATCCCCAGCGAATGTCTGTTACAATTTCTCAAAACATTAAAACACATGCACGGTCATGTGCAAAAACAACGGTTTTAAAGATATCAAAAACAACAGATCTTTAAACATTAAAATATTGGATTTTTTAATATACCTTTGGCCAGGTGTATAAAAGGCTTGGTACACTCTGGGGTATGTAAAGTTCAATAATTTTAATTTCAAGTTCTTTATATCTGCCATGCTCAACGGAGGTCATATGGCCCACCTGGGGGCCCTGGCTGATTTGAAGTGGCCAGACTGAACTAATAAATGAATTTCTGTCTATCTATTTGTGTTGTATTCCTGTTTGACGAGGGGTCCTGGAACCCCGAGAAGAACTCTTAAGGGGGGGCTGTGGCAAAAAAACAGCTGAGAATGTCTGGGTTATATTGCAAGCAATGAACACTTGCTTGGATTAGGGTTAGGGATAAGGGTTGTTTTGGGTTTTGGGAATTGCTAAATAACTAGGGCATGCCCATTCCAAAAGTGCATATTGGGAAGAGGACGGACTTTATGCTGTATGGAGCAGCCTCAATAATTGTCATAAAATAATTTTCGATCCATCGTACAAAGTATTTAGGTTACTTCTCTTCAGTGTTGCTAATTTAGATATTTTGTATCTAAATTTAGATAATTCTAAAGAACAGAAGGCAAGGGAGACAATTTATATAAACTATGAAGAAAGATCTATAATCTTCAATTTTTTAATTTATTTTTTATTAGATTCCTTGAGAACCGTTGATCCAAGCAACTTCCAACTCGACACTGCACTGTCTTGTGTGCTGACCAATATATTTGGCGAATGTCAACTTCGTACAATGGCTAGTTGTCGAGTAATCGCGGTGCGCACACATGCACAGATTTCTTCAATTGTAGTTAGATTGTTTAAAATAAAATGATACCTTTGGCCAGAGGTGTATAAAAAGTTTGGAACAGAATGAAGTAGTGTTAAAGAATGCAAGTCCATAGTAGTTTATATTTGGTGTGTAAGTCTACTAGGCTTTTACTACTCCTCTTCGGGGTTAGCTTACCTCCGCAGTCAGCGCACATCTGCTTCTGGTGGAGTGTCCAGGATCTGTGCTTAACATTGCAGACAGACACACTGTCCTAATTTTCCTCGGTAGAACTCTATAGCTAGCTCTGGCATCTGCCAGGAGAAGGAAACTCCTGCCAAACCACGACCTATGGGCTCTGCTCCTATTCATCCTACTCCGGTGGTCCAATAGGATATAAACCCTTGGTTTTAAGAGTGGGGTCAACCCTGGGTAAGTCGCACTTCACCTTAAAACTT
>VCCN01003266.1:803167-822736 GCA_006491835.1 Architeuthis dux
AATAAGTATCGAAGATTTTATTAAAATCGAATAATATGCTGAGTTTTGCCAGATTTAAAAAAATTCTCACATGTCGATTTCACGCTAAAATTTTCGTCCATTTTGTTCATACCTAATACTTAAGTTAACAAAACAGGGAAATGGTGCCGCTCTTAGGGTTCCAGGTGCCCGGGCGAGCTGAATTTCGGCATCTTCTAAAGCATGTTATTATTTATTCATTTATGTTTTTTTTATCACAGTGAGAAATTGAAATGAGAATTTCCTTTGCCAATTGTCTCACTTGCTTTCACTACAACAGAAAGTATATAACTGTCAGATATTCCTGAAAAATCTGACTTCACATCTGGGAATTTTCTTATTTTGAATGTTTTTATTGTTTAAATTATTTATTTTCCCATTTGTATTTTGGAAAGTCCTACTGTCTTTCAGACACATCACAGGCATCCAGTAACACTTGGCACCCTTGGGAAATTAGCTGTGTTGCCAGTGTAACAGATATATATCACGTATATATTTCCCACTCAAACAAACACACTGATTGAAATCATTGACACACATATTTTCCACGGAATACCTGTGGTGAGTCAAAGCGGAGTTGTCTATCATGAGTGGAGCTCTCCACACACATTAAGCTAGACCCTTCCGTCCTTATGTGCTTGGTAGCCAATCAGGGGCCAGCAAGTAGTGACGTGGAGGGCGCTAATTTTGAATCAGCCTCTTTTCTCCCCAGACTGGCATAACGTGAAGACGTGTCTGAATTTCACTTCCCTTTTCACCTTTGGTTCTCGAGCCACGTTGTCTGCGAGCCAGAACCCAGATTTTCCTAACAAGCCAATAATTCAACCCAAACTGTAAGTAAGAAACTATTTCACGCGCATACATTGAAAGACTTTTTTGCCAAAACATTTTTACTTACACGATCGCAAACCTACACTAAAACAAATATACTAGAACAAAGGACTTTTACATATTTACACACATATACACGGACAATGGACTTTTACATATGCACGTACACACGCATAAACATTTAACACAATTTACACACTTGTTTGAATAAAGAAATGGTCGTCTCTTTCAAGGATTGTCTCTTTCGTTGCTGTTTCCTATTTCTGCCATTGATCGTATTTAAATGGAGTCATTTTTAACCCACTTTTGAAAATCTGTACTGTGGAGAAATCTCACGCATCAAGCCGGCATCCACAAAACCTTCCTCACAGAAGACCTGATTCTCATCAATAGATCTGGCTTCATTCCTCCTCAAAATCTGCAGGTGCCGGCAAAACAACCTCCATACACCCAGGTTTAGATATTTCCTGGACTATATTATCTGCCTTCAAGTACTTTGCAGATAACTGGCCGCACACAGCACAAAGATATCCACTTGAATTGTAATTCGATACACATTGCAGACTAAATGTCTAGGAAAACCTTGTACCTTGGCTATCCTTTTTTACTTTAGGAAGTTGACAAGAACCACACCAAAAAGCTAACATTTACACTAGCCAACACCTTCTATGCACCTTCTCCTATAAGAAGGCTAACTCATTTCAATCTTTACCCACTCTTAGTTCTGTTGCCAGCAGTTTACCAAAGAGATACGCACCTCTCTTCCATTTCAAATTACATACGTAAGCATTCACACAGTATACATACATACAACATGAATCCTTTCTGCATATACATACCGGCACACACATTTCTCAACCAGAGAAGTAACTTTTATTCTATTAAGTAGTAAACCAAACTTTTAAAAGCATTCTTCTTCTCTATAGATGAGAACTACCTTATTGATAACATGCATTCTGTAATAAACACATTTCTTGTTTTGTTACATCCATGTTATATATATATTTAATTTTTTCTTCTGTAGTGTTAAATGTGTATCCCTGCATCGCATGCATTATTCCTTTTACTACTGCAGGAAGAAACCGAGAAGGAACAACTAATCCTTTGTGGCGCACATTGCTAACCTTAACCTTTCTACCTCTCTTTACTGTCAGCACCTAAACACACAGTCAGTAAAGCTTTTACTCTATCTATATTTCTCATAGCAGCACGCCTTGCTTATGTGAATACAGCAGCCAGACCTTTGATATTACTGCTACTACTACGGCTACCAGCTTGACTCTACGATCATTTGTTTATGTTGTAAACTTTGTGTTCCAAACTAAGCCATATATATATATATAATAATATAATGAAATTCTACTTATTATACCTAGTAACTTTATCTTGTTACATTGGTGACCCCTCCCATTACACTCCAAGCTGTGTGATTCGGTATCCCTTCAGTGGACTAGTCTCCTACCAAGGGGGTGGTTTTAAAAACTTGTAAGAATAAAGGCCTGGTCTCGACCAGATTTGAGACTTGCAAGGATCACTAAGCTGACGCATGCAACAGAAACCGGGTCTTTGTCACCGGGTGCCATACTCCATTGGGAGTTGTCTCTTAAGAGACGGATGCTTTACTTACTCATTACCCCAGTACCCTGAGCCGGCACGGCAGGAAAATATCTCTTAGCTTACTTAAAAACACTGGCACAGACAGACACAGACACAGACACACACACTTTTTCCAATTAAAAAGCACAATACTTTTTAATATTCCAACATTTAGTGAGAAGGTGATGACGTTACAAGGTAACCCTTCGGTGGACTTGCATCCTGCCAAGGGGGCGGGGGGGTCATAAAAACTTGTAATAAAAAGATCCTGGTCTCGAACAGACTTGAGATTAGTAAGGATCACTAAGCTGACGCATGCAACAGAAACCGGGTCTTCGTCACCGGGTGTATACTCCATTGGGAGTTGTCTCTTTAGAGACGGATGCTTTAGTTACTCATTACACCAGTACCCTGTGCCAGCCCTGCAGGAAAATATATCTTAGCTTACTTAAAAACACTAGAACAGACAGAGACACAGACACACACTTTTTCCAATTAAAAAGCACAATACTTTTATTAAAAGTACCTTAACACACTGTCAGTAAAGCTTTTATTAATTAATAAATAAAGAATCTGACCAGTGACATTTCTGGGGATTTGAGGGCCCAGGGGCTTGGCTCCTTGAGGGATCCCCTCCAACATTTATTGAGATTTGGCAAACTACTATTTATAAAGCTTTTCGTGGCCTGGCGTGTTTTCAAATAGCCCCCCTGCCCCTCAACCCTCAGCTACATTGTTTGAAATGATACAAAATTAAAGAAAATGATGATGACACAAAAAATATTCACCTTTGAACTAAAGCCAAATTTCCAAGCTGCATACAACACCAGCCAAGTAAAAATATCTACATTTGTCAAGCTGCCAGGAACCACCAGTGATCCCTATTTTCAATTGCATCATTATTTGGAAAAACTATGCATTGGCCTTGTGGTTTGTTCCCAGTTATCATATTTACTTTACCCGCTGCTTTGCGAACGGTATACCAAAAGCTGTGCACTGTGTCAGTATGTTTACACAGTAATTTGAAAGGTTACTTTCTCACCTTTTTTCTTTTCTCTATGGTCAAGGTCAGTCGTTAGTTGTTCTCCTGTAACGGATATCTTTATGTTTCACTCTCAGAACCTCTCTTCTACCCCCACCCTTTCAATGTAAATATTTTATTTTTAAAGAGTGACAGACAGAAATATTGTTGTATATCCATTTTGGTCCGCGGGGGAAAATCCTGAACTTGGAGAAAAAGGAAGACTCGAAACTTGGTTTATAAAAATATGATGATATATTTTTATTTGATAAGATACATTGTGTCATGCCGGAGAATGAAGAGTGGGAAAGAGATAATGAGAGCTGACAGACTGTTCCCAACAGGGAAACTGACCCCGTGCTCCCAGACCCAGCTGCTCTCTGCCTCTCTACTTTTCCGAGGGCCTCTGTGTCGCTTTTATCGGGTTCGAATGCCCACACTGATTTTCCAGCCACCACCTGCAAGTTCAGTCGGTATCCTGTTTCTGACTTTTTAACCCCTAGTGTGTCTTCCGGTCCCTGACACCTTGCAGTTTGGGGTTTTCGTCGATATCCTGTTTATTACTTTGAACTCTGCCACGTCTTACTGGCAAACTTTTCTATCTCGTCCCTCCATCTTGTGTCTGGTCTTTTCCCACTTCTTTTACTGTCCCATGGGCACCAATTGGTTAGTCTTTTCCCCCCATCTATTGTCATCTCTTCTTGCTAGGTGACCAGCCCATCTCCATTATTGCTGCTTAATTATTTGTATAATATCCTTAACTCTAGTCCTCCCTCTGATCCATGTTGATCTTTTTCTATCTCTTAGAGTTATCCCTAGCATTGCTCTTTCCATGGCTCTCTGTGCTATTCTAAGTTGGTTTTCAGCTTGTTTTGTTAATTTCCAAGTTTTGCATCCGTAGGTCATGGCTGGTATTATGCAACCATTGTATACTTTACGCTTTAAGCACATCGGCAATGTGCTCTTCAAAATGTCTCTATTCATACCAAATGCTTTCCAACCTAATGTTATGCATTGTTTTATTTTGCTGTCATGGTCTTTCTCTAACTTTATTACCTGTCCTAGGTAGATGTATTCATCAACCTATATGATCTTTTTGGGGACTTTATTCTTGAACATTACCTTTGTCTTTGTTCTGTTCATCTTTAAGCCTATTTTTTTTTACTTTCTCTATTTTTCTTTTGTAGACATAATAAGGAGTAAATGTTTAAATTTTTAGTCCTCTAGCTCCATTGGTATGGCCTGTACATGTGATACATAGATAGCCAACCAGACCAACCTAAAAACTGAAGAAACTATGTTGTTGACGTTTTCTGAGATAAAAATTAAGGAAGATTTAACGACATTTAATCAGTGAGTGGTGTAAACAACGACATGGGTCAATGAGGTCAAAATAAACGAAGGTGAAGGAAGTCACGCATAATCATGTTTATCAATAACACTGTGAAGCCTTTTTTTCACTGTTTTTGTTCCTGGGTAATAAGTGTTATTTTCTGATTGACTATGTCTAAAAAGTATAGAAAATGTCAATTATTCCCTTCAAACTTTGGTTTTGTGACCAGAAACAGTTGCTATTTTCCAATGAAGGAAAAAAATCTCTAGAAATTCATGGCTAAAGATTGAGACAGGGTTTATATTTTGCCTCAAATCAATGAATAATGCATTCTAAAAATCATTTCAATCCAGGCAGCTTTGGAATCTATTAAAAAGGCACAAAGAGTGTTTAAAACATATAAAGTAAGCATAATATCCCAATATCTGCTTGCAGGCCAGTCAAAATCCCTTCACAGGTTGTATGTGGTCAGCGGGCTGTAGGTTGCCTACCCCTGTTTTAAAGTATGGGTACCGTCACAGACACACCACACTTCCTCTTAAAACCTAATTAGCGCAGACATGAGGACTATTCCACAACCTGCTTTGCAGGCCCATCCGAGGGCCTGCAAAGGACGTAGAAAACCCACCCAATTCTTTGTTCGCAAACTGAAGCCATGATGGCGATGGAAACCAGTTCTCAGAAAACTAATCCAGGCAGTTAAAACTTTACGTTTTAAGAATATTGACAAGGTGCGATATGTCTCTATTCATACCAAATGCTTTCCAACCAATCGTTATATGTCGTTTTATTTGTCCTAAGTAGATGCTTTCCTTAACCTCTTTCTGATCTTCTTCCTCTGTTCTTATTGTCATAATCGGAACGTCACAGTTGAACATTACGTTTTAATCACTGCTACCCACAACACTGGTTTATTGCTGAGTTTAGATTATTCATGTGTTCTCACATTTATATCTATCTATTCATCTGGACTTCGTCCAGCCCTAACCATTCATAGTAGGAAGTTGAAATTGAAGGTAAAAACTAGTCAAATTTAATAAAACATAACATGTTACAATTACTTCATCCAATAATAATAAAGATTGATTTATTAAGACTACTAGTTCTCATATGTGAAAATAAAAAAAATGTCACCGAGAGTTAGACATAAGGAGTGAGTTTAAAAGTGTGAATCAGCTTCTGCTAATCCATGAGAGTCTTTATGGCCGATTGGTAAAAGCAGCTGGGCATAAACTAGACTCCCTCTGGCAATGAGGGTGTAAGTTCAATTCTCACTGAAGGCTTATTCTTTATTATCTGACAGCGCTGTTATTTGTTGCTGTAGAAACAAAAGGCTCAAATTGAAGGTTGTATATAAAAACAACTGAAATTAAGATGAAGGTCAAAACTAGTCAAATTTAATAAAAAATAATGTGTTACAATTAATTTATCCAATAATAATAATGATTGGGCCAAAACTACCATTCCAAGGGAAATTATGAATCACTGCTACCCATATATGCTGTGTTGGGGGTGATCAATTAAAAAGTTGGAAAAATAGGTGATCAATGAATAAGTTACTTCTCTCGCCTAAAGGTCTAAATTTTCAAAAAACAAGTGGGCACAATCTAGTGACCTATTTAGCATAAACTTACATTGCATATTGAACCCCCCTCTAAAAACCTTCATCTTTTTACGTCTTTAGCCATTATATACTTCGGACATCAAATCAAATTTCATAATACTAGGGCATTGCCTGTTCCAAGGGTGCATGTTTGGAAGGGGCCGGACTTCATGGTGAGTGGAGCAGCCTGCCATAATTGTCATGTAAAATAATTTTCAGTCCGTCATACGAAACTACAGCTTTGAAGTATTTTGGTTACTTCTCTTCAGTGTTGCCAATTTATTATTTTATAACACGTCTGTCAACTTTAATATCGAAACTGATTAACCCTTTCATGTTTCATTAGTTTTATTCAGAATTACGAGGAGTGGCACTCGTTTTAAACATTTAAACAACATTGTGATGTAAACAGTTTCGTAACAAAACTCTAAAAATGCTTCTGTTTTCTTTCTTTTTTGCTCATAATTTTTCAGGACTGGATGAAAAAAATTTTTTAAAAACTTTGAGCTTATTAATTTCAATCTCACTCTTTTAATTTTAAACTTGTCAAAAAAGGTCCATGCAAAGTTAAAGCTGCGATCTTCCCTAAAAACACATTGTATTTGTTTATCTTGCTAAGACTGCTGACGTTTCAGTGACGTCAACCGGTGTCGAGGCAAAATATGGCCATTTCAATTGTCAATTTGGGGGTGCTTGATCCATACTTCCTCCGCTATCTATATCTAAATTTAGATAATTCTAAAGAGTGGAAGTCAAGGGAGATAATTTATAGAAACTATGAAGAAAGATCTATAATTTTAAATTTATTTTTTATTAGATTTCTCGAGAACCAAAAACTTCAAACTCAACACTGCACTGCCTTGTGTGCTGACTAATATATCTGGTGAATGTCAACCTCGTACAAGGGTAAACAGCAGTAAAAAATTAATAAAAATGGTTTGCAATACAAAAATAAAATAAAATAATCGTTTTTTACTAAAATTCAAACAGTCATTGCTGTGCCAGCTTAGTACAAATTAAAAATGTTAGCTTCTTTAGCGGTAATCAGTCAAGTCAGTCCTTATGATGCTATCCATTTTTAAAGATTAAGTCGTCCTACTTTGCCGAACTTACCATACCAACTCCATGATTGTTGCGTCGCATTTTCAACATGAGGACAGTGTTGTCACGCAACAAAATCACTAGTTAACTTTATTCTCCCAGAAAAAGGTTTTTCTCTTCTAATGCAGCTTCCTACTTATTGTTGTAGACTCTCTTTCGTTAGAAGTAAGTACCACGAATGACAGACCGAATTTTCTCCGTGGATATTCTTTTCTTCTCTGCTTCTCTTTTTTGCCTTACGAAAGGAGGGTAAATGACTTTTCGCTACTTATTGTTGTAGACTTACTTTCATTAGAAGTAAGTACTACAAATGACAGAACAATCAGAATATTCCTTTTTCCTCTGCTTCTCGTTTTTTGCCTTACGAAAGGACTAAGGACTGTTTCTCAACTGGGTTTTTCTTTCCCCAGAATCTTCTTGTTTGATATATAAACAAAATTGTTGTTTCTACCAAAACCCCAACCAGGCGTTGTTGTTATTTTCCTGAATATTCTGTGTCATTGTTTTCTCCTCTGCAGTTTATATGCACACTATTAGAGGTTTCCCCACATAATTCCTTATTCCTGTCTCGTGTGGTAGTTGTTTAATCTTTGCCTCTCAATACCATGACTGGCGTGTGTCTAAAGACATTTTACAACGTGACAAAGGCTAACAAGAGTTATCTACATTTTACGTACGTATTCTAGGAATCAACACCAATGCGTCTTTCAAACAAACCAATTGATCACTTTAGTGTTGCACAGTGACAGTGTGTCCAAGTTCCAACAATTTGTTATGAATCTTCAATCTGCCAAGCTTGGGAACTGTCCAGACTACAGAAATCTGTACCATAGTTGTACATAATCGGTGTGATGTGTGCACACTCGAATAACAGAAAGTTTGTTGTGATTCAAATGGCCATTGGAGAACAGAGGACAACAGAAACAAATATACAACTCGCTCGTTCAAAAGTGGTCGAGGAAGGATTATAAGGCATACCTCTTTGTTGTTGGCATCTTTTGTTGCGTAATTTGTTGTTTGTGTCGTCGCAGCTAATTCTGTGCTGTGGAGAGAATCAATGACTCAGGTCGAAGGCCCATGATATGGTGGGAAAAGAATGCTTTATTTACTTTTGCATGGCACAAGGACAATCTATCTCCTTTCCCGTTCTGCAATCAATGTGTCTCTCTCTTTCTTTCTCCCAATTTAGTTCCTGTTCGGTTGATCGCCACCAAAACATTGGGTTGGGTGACTTTCTAATCTACTCTGTGGGCATACATTCTCCTTTTCTCTTCCCTATTTAGCTATGGTCAATTAAATTCGGGTCTGGGGTTGCCCACTAAATAAACGGACTGTCTTCTTCGGATTTCGATTTCTCACTAACTACAATTTTAAATTAAGAACTAAAAGAAAACATCTTAGCCGACAAAACTGCTCTGATTGACTCCACCATCTCACATGACACTCTTAGTGTGTTTTTCTCCGCACCAAAATGGCCACAATCTAATTCTTTAAATGATATCAGGACCTGTCAGTTCACCAGTGCATGTCACTTTAGTTCTCCGTGGGGGTGCCAATCTAAGCATCCAAACGTAGAGTTTGTGTCGCTTTCGGTTAGATAATCTGACTCTATATCGAATTCAAGTATGTGCGTGTTTTACCATTTTCAAAATCAAGCGTGGGAAAATACTGACTCAGTGGCTCAAAACTTGCCATACATAGTTGTGTACATAAACATGCATACACACACACATATATATATAGTGGATATGGTTAGACAATGTGGAAAAGAAAGATTGAGAAAAGTGTATTATGTCTCAAACATGTTTATTATCATGAAGGTAAATCTTTATGCATTTCGTTGCTGCGAACATCATCATAAGAAATTTGAACATAGCAGAGTCGTGCAATCATCCATGTGGTGTGAATGAAACGAGATATGTTTTGTGTATTATATTTTTAAAAAACAGAGAAGACAACCACTATCTAAACACCCCACCACCCTCAAAACCCATACCCTAGCACACAAGCCACCCCTCAGACCCATCTAAAAAAAAAACAAAGAAGACAGCCACTATCTAAACTCCCCATTTAACAAACCAGATCACCTGGCATATAATACACAAAACACATCTCGTTTCATTCACACCACATGGATAATCATATGACTCTGCTATGTTTAAATTTCTTCTGATGACGGTGTTCGCAGCAACGAAATGCATAAAGATTTATCTTCATGATAATAAACATGTTTGAGACATAACACGCTTTTCTCACATTATCTAACCATATCCACCATTCTGTCAGATTCCCTCACATCCATACAACAAACACATATATATACATATATATCACAACTCATTAACAGTGTCCCTCTATATATTGTAACAAATTGACGGTTAAGATCCATTCTTTTCAACAAAAAAACTCTAGAATACGTTCCTTTTGTTTCTTGAAATCATACACAGTAGACAATCTGACCCCATAGTACTCACACACAAACCCTTTACAGTTCCTGTGTCTAATTCTTTCAGTAAGTCTACCTTTTCAAGCATGGATATTGTTTTATGCTTATGCATTTAACCCATAAGATCCCACTGTGACACCAGTGTCACATACAATTTAATTGATCAGCACAGTCTCTTATATAATATTATATCCTTGATTTTAACTCATGAAGTGTACTAAGTGTCACATACAATTTAATTGATCTGGACAGTTTCATATAATATTATATTTTATCCTTGATTTTAACTCATCAAGTGTACTATGTGACTTATAATGAACATCCTGGTGCAGTCACATGACTGTATCAATTTGCCTACCCCAAATCTCACATAATGTACCTTCAAGTAGAAATGGGTCTGAGTTCTTATGGCTTAAGCACTAGCACCATCTTCTTGGTCTCTTGGGTGACATCCTGAAGGATTAAAATACAGCTGAATATATGAAATTAACAGGACTGTGTCACCAAAACACCAGGCTGCAGTGTAAACTTAGCATCCTGAAGGGCTAAAAATACAGCTGAATATGAAATTAACAGGACTGTGTCACCAAAACACTTGGCTGCAGTGTAAACAAAGTTTGGTGCCTTAGCGCTGCTAACAGCGCCACCATGGTAGCAGATACATAAACCAATGGCGGCAGATTCAAAACATGCTAAACCACAGGATTTGCTGGATCAAAGAGGTGTAACGAAATAAACCCAGATCATGTTACTGGTAGCCGTTGGGAGCTGGTCAGATTTGAAATCTGTGTTAAACTGCCTATGTGACCAACTAGAGAGATCGGGTTACCGGAAACCGTTGAAGATTTGAAAAGAGGGGCGGTCGTATGACCAGTAGCAGTTATAAGGGGCTAGAGGGAAATGATTACAAGCAGTTGGGGTCGAGACCTGAAACGGGTTCACACCAGACAGCATCCCCGCCCATCAGGGTGGGGTGAGAGCCAATTAGGAGCAGTGACCAGTTGGAGATTTGAATCCGGAGTGACAGGTCAGAGACGAAATGGCTTTTTCCACCCGGCATGGGTGGAAGAGGCCGTTACCAGCTTGATTTTCGTAGTAGTAGCTCTAAAAAGTGATCAACTCTTTTAGAAAACCAAATGCAACAGAATTTCCGTACCTCGATGAAATACGCAGACCAGCCCAGAAATTATCCTGCATATGCAGAAATGAAACCCCTGATTTCAAATTGAGGATCCGTGAATTTTGTCGTCTTTTCTCTCCACACACGTGGGAGAGTTTTTGTCCGAAATGATTTTCCCTCCACAGAAAGATCGGGTCACGTTAGCAGACCCAGACTGAGAATTGACATCATCATCATCGCAGCTCCGGAAGATCGTCTCTCTTTCTCTGAAACTATATCTCTCTCCACGATTATACAACAGAGGTTCAGACTATAATCTCATTTTAATCCCATCAAACTCAGTAGATTGTGTTTAGGTTAAAACGTCAAAGGCTGTCTTGGATCCACCCACAATTTTCTTTTTTCATCGCCAGTGACTGACTTGTTTTTTTTGGTTTCAGCAAGAAGAGAAAGTCAACCGATGTCCGTTCCCGCAAGTTTATGTGGAACCCATTTTCCAAGCTTCTGTACATTCTGTAGTTCAGACAGCACAGTTTATCTAAGACAGTGTTTCCCAACCTTTTCGAGTCATTACCCACTTTTGTCAATAAGATTACTAGTATTCCCGCTTCCATTTATTAAGTTGCAACAAAGAATAATTTCAAATAATAACTTTATTGTACGTATAATTAGACAGCTTCATACTAAGAATTAGTTTAATTTTATAATTGTATAGCTGCTGCTGTGTATTTGTTGCTCAAAGAAAGCAAGTGAAAATAATTAGAACACATCATTTGAAATTCCAATTCATTACAAAAAGAATAAGAATTCTATCGTAACTGATATACACATCAATGTGATCTCTGTTCTTGTTTTTTTTTTGCTACTAGTTCTTCAATTTGTGGGTCTATTACTGAGAAAGCACACCTTAACCTATAAAAACCCACTGTGACACCGGTGTCACATACAATTTAATTGATCTGCAGTCACTTATATATTATATTTTATCCTTGATTTTAACTCATGAAGTGTACTAAGTGACATCTAATGAACATCCTGGTGGAGTCACATGACTATGTGTCAATTTGCCTTCCTATAATCCCACATAATGTTCCTTCAAGTAGAAATGGGTCTGGGTTCTTATGCGTTAAATCATTCTTAAACTGGAGCTTATTTCGAGCCTTCAACCTGATAGATAGAAGTGCAGAAAACCCTATCTCTAGACTAGACCTTTATTTTTACCTAATAGCCTTATTCACCCTCTGGTTGGGAACCACTGATCTAAGAGAAGGTTACTCAGACAGAAAAAAACTACAGCTTGCTTGGGGCTAACTACTCCACCCTGTATAAAACCTAGTGGTTGCGGCCCTATGCACCACAAGGAGACTGCAGTAATAAACAAAACAAAACAGCTGGTATAAGCAATTTTCTCATTGGACCAAGAGCACAATCATTGAAAAATATATGCAAAAATCATGAGTCGTTGAAATCATTAAACTTTACAAGCTGGATAAAATGTGCTGACAAAAGTCCAAATAGTGTGGACTCACTAGGTTTTGCCCGTAGAGGTACGGAGTGGCATAGCAGTTACCAGCACAGAAAATGGAATTGGCGGTCAAAGTTCAAGTTCGGCCGAGGCTGTTTATCTTCACTTTGTACTAATTCCCTTAGGAAAGGCATGAATCCCCCCCCCCCCCCGCTATGGGTAAATAGCAGGGCAGTTGGAACCCTGTAAGGCAGTCCATCTAAGAGAAGGTTACTCTGACAGAAAACAAACTCCATTGCTGGTCCCAAGCCTAGATAAAGGAGGAGGACTCCACCCCATAACTTGCTACTGAAACTGCAACAGAGTGGTTGTGGCCCTATGCTCCACAAGGAGTCGAAAGGAATTTTTTTTAAAAACAAAGATTCAAATAGTTCTTTGGACGATTGAACTTTGTGTTGTTCTATAGTTTTGAGAAGGGTCATTAACATTCAAATAGTTCTTCGGACGATTGAACTCCTTGTTGTTTGTGTTGTTCTATAGTTTTGAGAAGGGTCATTAACATTCAAATAGTTCTTCAGAAGATTGAACTCCTTGTTGTTTGTGTTGTAAACACAACATTTCAGCCAATCCATTCTTCCGACTTCTTCAGGTGTAAAATCCGAGTTTACCCCATCACACTCGGAATTTACACCTGAAGAATGCCGAAGAATGTCCGTAAGGAAAGAGATCGGATAAAGAGATTGGATTGTCCAAACAAAACTTGGTATCTTAATGACTCTTCTCAAAACTATAGAAAACACAAGATAATCTTTTTATTAAATTTGACTAGTTTTTACCTTTAAAAAAAAAATTTTTTACAAAATTTTTAAAAAAACCCCTAAGCGTAAACTAGTCTCCCTCTGGCAATGATGGTGTGAGTTTGATTCCCACCGAAGGCTTACTCTTTATTTCCGATTGCGCTGTTATTCGTTGCCATAGAAACAGTGGCCCGAATTTATGAGTTGTATAAAAACAACTAAAATTAGGATGAAGGTAAAAACTAGTCAAATTTAATAAAAAGTGATTGATTGATCTGTTTAGTGGCATATCAACCCTTGATGTGTCATTTAATGCTGAAATCAGTTTAAAATCCCCAAAATAGTTTCTTGCGACTTTGGTAAACGGTTAATTTTTTAAAAAAAATAAAGTCTTGCGACTTTGGTGCAAAAACAGGTGGCGCCAGTTTGGGGTCATCCTACCCCTCTGCAGGGGATGCAGACGGCTTATTCTAGTCCCCAGCTGACAGGGCCGAATAAAAAGTGGTCTGTTACAATACTTCATCCAATAATAATAAAGATTGATTTACAAGACAATCTGTTTAGAATTTAAATAAAAACAAAACTGAAATCTACTGATCAGTAATTTATTATGCTTTTAAATAAAAAATGAAATAAAAAAGAGGGGGTGATCAGTGTTGAACTTAAAACTGAACCTTATTGACCACCAAGAATGCTTTTTTCATGACATGATAACAAAACTGGTCACAATCTTGAAGCACAATAAATATTTTTTAAAAAACAAGAGATTTTTATCAAGACAGAGGAGACTCGAAAAAAGAAAGTCTCTCAGGCTGTACTACAGCCCCAAGGTTGCCATATTTGGTCAGAAGGGGAGATAATCCAAGCCTTATCTCGGAGACTTTGGGAATGGAGGGAGTCTGAAAGCAGAAGTTTAAAACCAGGCGGGTCAGAAACCACTGGCTCCAGACTCGTTCCATTACCAAATTCGACACTATTCCTATGTTGGGTAAGTCTTTGGGATAAAGCTTGGATTATCTCCCCTTCTGATCAAATCTGGCCAACAAAATGAACAAAACAGCGATTGGATGACCCACTGAGTTAACAACACTTACATCATTTTGAAAAAAAAAAAAAAAAGGTTTTTATTAGACTTTTAAGGTCCATTGTTCGACAAGGTAAAACAGTGTGGGGATGAGCATTACCTTCCCACGTTGACTCATACGTGTTGACAGAGGAGGGAAGAACTGAATATATGCCTTTCCTAAGGGCATTAGTGCGAAGTGAATGCAAGTTTGAATTCGGCCAATCCCATGAGAGGTTCTAATTGGCTGAGCAGCTAACGACCGAGACAGTTTGCGATCACATTGCACCAATGCCCTTGGGAAAGGCATGTATCCACCCTGCCAATACGTCCTGGGCTAGCGTGGCAGGGTAAGTTCCATCAACGGACTTTAAAAGGCTGATTAAAAATAAAAAATAAAAATAAATTGACATCATAGGAATTACACCTGAGACAAACAGATTATTTATTAGAAAAAAAATTGTAATTATTTTTTACTATTGATGTTTTTAACCGACCTATTGTGAACACGTATCTTTTACTTACAACATTAAAGTTTTTAAAAAAAAGAAAGAAGCCTAAACAAAGACAAGACGAAGAACTGGGAATGACCAAGAGATGACCAGTTCTTATCTCAATATAACTTTTTATATACCGTATTTGCTGACATATAAGACACTTGATCTACAAAAGGAGGGGTAGCACGCACTGCAACTTATCCAAACCCCAAATAATGTCCGTTTCGAATTTTGGTAGTCGGCCCACTAGTCATAATACCAGCACATTGTAATTTTGCATATTTAAATGTGAAATCAATAGTTTTATATCCGATAGAATATGATAATTACAATTCATTAGTTGAGAACCTATATTTGCCCGGCGCCGGTGTGAGAGACTGCTAAACAAGCAGCCTAAATTGCAAATGTGAATAAAGAAACAAACTCTGTGGGGATCGAACCCGCGTCCACTTTGGAAGCTACCTTACGTGCAGGTACTGCTCTACCAACTGAGTTAACAAAGGTCTCATAGTAGGCAGGAATCTTCTTTTTTTTTTCCAAGGTGGATGTGGGTTCGATCCCCGCACAGAGTTTGTTTCTTTATTGACATTTGCAATCTAGGCCGCTCGTTTAGCAGTCGCTCACACCGACGCTGGGCAAATATAGGTTCTCAACTAATGAATGTCATTATAATTATCATATTTAAATGAGCATCTTATATGCTGCCAAATACAGTATATATAATAAAAGCAGCAAAAAAATTTTTTTTTAAATTAAAAAATTTAAAAAATGGCAGCACAAGGCAGGAGCTTCCCTCGGCTGCCGAACCTTCTCCAGCATAAATTGCTGTCCTATTTTACTGTATTTTTGCTTTTGGTAAAAAAAAATTTAAAAATTATCAAAATTCATTTTTAATTGCTGTTTTACAAAGTAGTATATGGTAGAATTTATTATCATTAAGATAAGCCTTGATGCATTTCGCCGAGTTTCATTCGGCATCTTCAGAAGCACCAGTATATCAGTCCGACTCCTTATATGTTTGTGTGAAATGTATACTGAGCTGGGAAAAAACAGAGTGTTGGTTGTAGGAGAGAGAGGAGACGATAAGCCCTGAGCGTATGGTCAAACATGGCTCAGATTCTGGTGATCAGTGTGCCCAGCATGGGGTAGGTTTCTAGATCTTATCTTAATGATAATAAATATGTTTGAGACGTAACACGCTTTTCTCAATCTTTCATTTCCACATTGTAAAATTACCTCTACCATTCTGTCGGATTACCTTACATCCACATAACAAAGTAGTATATGAAAACAAATAGCTGGACACGTGTTTTGAGAAAATTCTGACATTCTGATTAATAAAATAACCAAACCAGATGATGATGAAACAAAAACATTGACATTGCATATTTTTTTTGTATCCTGTCTTAATATCACTTTTATAAGGAATACATAAAAAAAAAAATTTTTTTAAAAATAAAATGATATCGCCTTTGGGGTTAACACTGAAAAAAGGTGAAGGAATAGTTCAAAAAGGTTACAGCAATCAAAACAAAGATTAAAAATAAATTAATAAATAAAATAAAATTTTTAAAAAAAGGGTATTTGCAATATGAGGCAAGGTAAAAAAAAAAATGAAGAAAAATGAATGCTTATTTACAATGCTTGACTTAAGTAATTGTTACAGCCTTACAGTTGACAATGCTCGACTTAAGTAACAATGCCTTACAGTTGGCAATGCTCGACTTAAGTAACAATGCCTTACAGTTGACAGAGGCAGCAGCAACTGACGGATTGAAAAAAAAAAAAACGGAAAACAAGATTCGTTGATTTTTTTGCTCAATTAGCAGAAGAAGTGATACCACCCACGACACAGAATAAACGGCAAACTTTTCAAAGTCATACAGGCGTCCCATCGTTATAACAGTGTTGGGGTCCACGAAAGCGAACCGCGTTACAAAACGAGTTGTGAGAACCAGGCTTGCTCTTTTGTAGCTAGATTCAGTGTTGCCAACTCAAAAAAGCGCTAAATTATTTTTAATTGCCAAAAATGGCCAAAAAATCAGCAAAAAGACGCTAAAAATGGTCAAAAATAGCCAGAGAATTGCCAAAATGTTTGAGGCGAAAACGCGCTAAATCTAGCGCGAATCACACTAAATTGGTAACACTGGCTAGATTAATATTTTGGAGTCCACTATCAAACCGTGTTATAATGGAGGAGACATGTCGGCAAAGGGGGGGGAAGATAAATATATACCTTTCCCAAGTGTATTAGCGCCATCCATGACACAGAATAAACTACAAACTCCAAACAAAGTTTTAAAGTCATACAGGCTTCCCCTCGCTATAACACAGTGTTGGGGTCCACGAAAGCCAACCACCATTATAAATCGGCGTCCACCATCCACTCGTGAAACGCACTATAACAAAACTGTTATAATGGGGGAGACGTGTATATATGCCTTTCCCAAGGGCATTAGTGCGAAGTGAATGCAAACTGTATCAGCTGGAGTTTGAATTCGGCCAATCCTACGAGAGGTTCGAGGTGACTGAGACAGTTTGCGATCACGTTGCACTAATGCCCTTGGGAAAGGCATGTATCCACCCTGCCAATACGTCATGGGCTAGCGTTTCAAAATCATACAGGCGTCCTCTCGTTATGGAAGCCAACCGCGTTATAAACGAGTTGCGATAACCAGGGTTGCCAATTTAGCTCTTTTGTAGCTAGATTAATATTTCGGGGTCCACCTTCCACAAGTGTTATATCGAGAACCGCACTATAACAAACCGTGTTATAACGGGGGAGACCTGTATTTATAAAGAAATATTATTTACACAAACAATTTTAATATTCAAACTTTTGTTCAGACAATCAAATCTCTTCTCATTTTTTTATGTTATCAAGACGTTTCGGCAGATCGGTTCTTCAGCCTTCTTCAGATGTATAATTCAAGACAAGAGGCAAATCTTAACAATACCTACATCATTTTGAAAGAAATGTTTTTATCACTCTTTTAAGGTCTGTTGTTGGCCCATGATGTGTTGGGGGGCGGGTGAATATATGCCTGACCCAAGGGCATTAGCGGAGTTTGAATTCGGCCAATCCCATGAGAGGTTTGACGTGCCTGAGCGGCTAACAACCGAGACAGTTTGCGATCACATTGCACCAATGCCTTGGGAAAGGCATGTATCCACCCTGCCAATACATCCTGGGCTAGCGTGGCAGGGTAAGTTCCATCAACGCACTTTAAAAGGCCGATTAAAAATAAAAAATAAAAATAAATTGACATCATAGGAATTACAATTGGATAAGTTATCCATTGCAAGATAAAAGCCATGACTCACAGATAGAACTGACTTGCCATCAATCATAATAAAATTTAAAAACTTTGAATTAGCCATAGGACATCAATGACGGAAATTTCCGCCATTCACAGTTAACACAGGCGTTATAACGCAGGTGTTGGGGTCCAAGAAAGCCAACCACGTTATAACTGAGCAACAATCAATTTAGCTATTTTGCAACTAAATCTGGCAATTTTGGAGCTAGATTAATATTAAGAGAGGCACAAACTAGTGACCAATTTAGCATAAGTTTACATTGAAAAATGAACCCACCACTAAAACACTATTTTGGAGGGGAATTTTCAAAAAAAAAAAGAAGCTTTTTCCCTGCTCATTGAGGGGAGTGTGTAGAAAATTTCCATCCATTTCAGCAGCACTAGGTCGAGATGTAACCATACAGCCAACAAAGCACTCGGGTGGTTCCAAACTATACACCTAATGAGGGCTGAAGAATGGATCGGACGAAACGTTATGTTGACTACATCAAGGATGAGAAAAAGAGATTCGATTGTCCAAACAAAAGTTGGAAGGTTAATGACTCTTCTTAAAGTGACAGATAAGACTTTCAACCGAATTCACATGCAGCACCAAAAACCTGAGAGAGAAAATGATTGATTCAATTTTATTTAATTCAAAAGAATTTTTCCAATTTTATTTATATCTCAAGTATAAATACTAACAGCAAGTCTAATTAGTGGAGATTAAAAAAAAGAGCAGAAATGAAAAGACAAAATTTGTGGCCTTTACTAAAGAAGATTTGGATCTTGTTCACATCAAGCACCCCAAACTTTGGCAAATCGAAAAGGGACACATTTTTCCTTGACACCGGTGACGTCACTGAAACGTCAGCTGTGTTACCAAGATAAACAAAGTCCATGTGTCTGTCTCTGAAATGTTCGAAGTTACTTACATTCGTGGACTTTGTTTATCGTGGTAACACTGCTGATGTTTCAGTGACATCACCAGTCTCGAGGAAAAATGTGTCCCTTTTCGATTCGCCAAAGTTTGGGGTGCCTGATATGAACAAGATCCGAAGATTTTTTTTATCTTAACTCTTAAATTCATAAAAAAATTTGAATGCCATTACCAAGGGAAATAACTTGATTAAAATTATCTCCCTTTGATGATGTGGTGAATTTTAAAAAAAAGTTTTTTATTCAATTCGCGGAAGAGTTCCATTATTTTGAATTCCATTCATTGAGGAGTTCCACTGTCGATTACAAGTGGATACAAGCAATCCATAAATTTAAGAGTTAATCATTGTCACAAGACTATTAATCCCTGTAATGAGACAAACTTATTTGGGGCCAGTCATTACTTATGCCAATATTCTACCTCTGATAAAAATTGTACT
>VCCN01003276.1:11558-22151 GCA_006491835.1 Architeuthis dux
CATCCCAATTTTACACATTCTATCACCCCCCTGTATAACTTTATCTCTGTTCGATTCCATATTGCTTTCCTCACATGTTACTGGTAATGCTCTTACTGTGTTACAGAGAACATCTTTTTATTTCTGCCTCTATTTTCATTGAGGAGATGACTATATCCTCTAAGGGTTGTGACATTTTGGAATTAGTCGGGAAAGACTATCCGCATGTCCTATTTTTGAGGAGGGTAGATACTCTAGTTTGAAAACATATCCAAGTAAGATGGTTGACCAACGTTGCAACCTGTTGGCCGTACTGGAATACCCTTTTTGGAGCATGGCGAGCAGGTGTTTATAGTCGGTTTTCGACCGTGAATCATCTTGTGGAGAAGAACTTTCGATCATGAATCATCTTGTGGACTTTTTTTACGGCGAAGATAATTGCTAAAGCCTCTTTTTCTATTTGGCTGTAAATCTTTTTCAGCCCGAGGCAAAGTCCTTGAAGCATGTGTTATAGCTTTCTTTGTATTGTTTTTTAATTTATGTAAAATTAGAGCACACACACCATATTCAGAAGCATCAGATGCAACTATTATCTCCAAAGTAGGCTAAAAGCATGAGTCCATCGATCGTCCAATTCCACTTCATAAGTAGTGAATTAAAAGAAGCACGTAATTCATGCATTTTAAGTATATACAGATTGTAATAGTTAACCAGTCCTAAAAATGATTGTAACGTTGCAATGTTTGTGGGGGTCTGCATGCTTTTTATTGCTTTTATTCTTTCAGGATCTGGTCGGCGACCATTTTTATCTATAATTTGACATACATATTGTATGCTTGTCATAGAAAGTTCGCGTTTTTCTACTCGTAGGCCAAACCGCAAATCCTGTATTCGATTAAGGATTTCCTCCAGGTGTTTATCATGCTCTTCAACAGTTCTACTCACGATTATTGTGTCGTCTATGTAAGCCAATGCGAAATCAAAACCGCTATTACGCAGCCAATCAGGGACCAGCAAGTAATCACGTGACAGGCGCTAATTTTGAATCAGTCTCTTAACTCCCCAGACCAGCATAACGTGAAGACGTGTCCGAGTTTCGTTCCGCTTTTCGGGCCACGTGCCCGGGAGCCAGAACCCCAGATTTTCCTAACAAGCCAATAATTCGGCCCAAACTGTAAGTAAGACACTTTATTTCGCACGCACACATTGCCATGATGAAATACTTTTTAGCCAAATTTTATTTACACGAACGCAAATCTACACTAAAACAAATATACCGGAACAAAGGACTTTTACACACACACACACACACACACACACACACACACACACACACATAAACAACTAACTTCCGTCTATTTCAAGGATTGTCTCTTTCGTTTTTATCATTCGTTGCCGTATCAAGCAGGCGTCCACAAAACCTTTCCCACAGAAGACTTGATTCTCATCAATAGATAGGCTTCTTTCTCTCTATAAAACCTGCGGTCGCCGGCAACCATCCTCCATAGCGCACACTTAACTCCAAACGGTAGTCGGTTCTACTGGTACTGGTACAATCCTCGATGTGTGTTTATTGTTAATAAGTGTTTGCACCTTTCTTCGAGTTCTACTTGTCGGCAACGGGTATGTATGGTCCTGTAAATTGTTTAGCCAGGTCGAAAACTCCGCACACAGTCGTAATGTATTGTTACTTTTACTAACAATCACCACCGGTGCTGCCCAAGATGAAAGATTAACGGGCGATATGACAGCCAGAGTTTCTAACCTGTCGAATTAACACTTTCAATTGCAGCAAAAGGGATTGGTCGTTTTGGACGGAAGACTGGTTTTACGTCAAAATCAACATTTACGTCAAAATCAACATATAACAACGATATTAATGATAGACACAACACTGAGTTAAACAGTTAACAAGAAATTTATTTATGGTGTTCTTCTTTGGGGCGGTGTTCGGCGACTGGAGTGGGGTTCGGCGACTGGGTAGCTGGTCCGGGGTGGTGAAGTGGACGAACAGCGCAGTCTCTCAGCAGGGCTGGTCCAAGCAGTACGGCGTCGGGCAATCGGTCTAGTGGCAACTAGTTTTAATCCTAAATTCCCTCGTCCAATCTAAATTGGACGCATCTACAGTAAGATATATTTTAGGTGATGTGATCTGAACGCCTTCAATGAGGAAAATGTTCATAAGATCACCTTCTAATACTTTGTTTATTATTATGAATCCTACATCTCAACTCTAACCTTTCCGCTGTCGGGGTCGAGACTTCTCCCTGTCAATTGAAACTAAACGATACTCTTGTTTACTTTACCGTCCTCAATTTCTTTAACACTTAATATAGTGTTGTTATACTGATATCAGGAGATAGAGTTTAATCCCAGGAATGACTCGCTCGGACAACGTGAATCCGACAGTCAGACAGTACACAAGCTCACTCAATGGCGTCTCACTGCTGACTGAGTAATCCCACCGGAGACTGCCTGCTCGCGCACACGCTATAAGGTCCTCTCTATACTGTAGCCTTTGTGAATAAACCCAATTCTTTTGAAAATAATTTCATTGAATATTCGATGTATTTTTTTGTTTGTTTGAACAAACAGTGTTACTATGAACAGAGTTAATAGACTTATCCCACAAGGCAAAATGATTTAACCAATCTGTGCCTAAAAGGTTTAACCCATTTCCTTCAATAACATAGGCGACAGTGTTTGTAGTTTTACCCTGAAAGGCCACAGCGCAGTCAATTGCTCATGTAATTTTTAATTTAATCCCTGAGGCACCCTTTGCCTTCCGAAAACCTTTTTTGAATTTTCGGGCAACCGAAACTTTTCTCTGATATAATTGTTATATCCGAGCTATTCTTAAATTTATTATTTTATAGAAAGATTAATTATTTTTACTTTTACGAATTTTCTGTTTGTAGTAAAATTACCTCATCTGGTCGTTAAAATCACATTTACGGCGTTACCAGTGTTGCACAACGGTTGTTATTTTTGCGTGACGTTCAAACATACAATTAGTAGATGCAGGAACAGCACAGCGTGCAAGAGAAGGATGAAACAAACGAAGTCTCATTTATAATGTAAGAGTGTTTATTTTCGTCCGCTTGTTCCATGCAATCGAAATACAGTGACATACATCGTAGCAGTTTCCAAAACACAACATTGTTTACATTTCGTCCACCGAGGGAGAAGGATGTTCAACTCACAGTGTGTGTACATGACAAGGCGAATGTGGAGAGAGAGAGAGGGAGGGGGAGAGAGAGAGAGAGAAAGAGCGCGTATTTTGGTCATTGGTAATTAGCTTCGCATCACGCGCCGAGGCTAACGCGTGGCCTCTAAAAACCTCTATGACTGTTGACAATGAAAATCAGTCATATATAAACCTGTTGCTCGCTATGGCTCTAGTCAGCCCTTTTCTTCGTCCCTACTTTCGCTAATTATCCATTTCTATAATAAGTCCTTGATCCGTGATAATTGTTTTTTTCAAAAACATCTGCTTTTGATCAAGTGTCATTCTTAACTCGTGCACTTATGGGGTAACTTTATAAAATTCTTAGCCGGCCATAACCGACGCCAACAACCCGCGGCTACTTGACCTATGACCCGAGGTGGGTTGGGCCGAAAATATATCTATTTTCTAACAGTGAGAATATTTCAACAAAGCCATTCATACAGACTCGCGCATAAACACACATACCAAATCATACACACACACATACATATATATATACGCCCTCAATCTATGTGTACGTGCGAGCGTACAGCATACAAATTGATAACGAACTTAGTTAAAACGGAATTTAATTAAAATGTAGCACATCGACCATAACGTGAATTCCTTTTTTGGAATTTAGTTTTGGATTTACAGTAGGATTGTTTATGACCCTTTAAACCACATTTATAACATTTACGGTTATTGAATGCACAATCTTTGACAAAATGATACGCACCACATTTCCAGCAAGGTTCGGGGGGGGGGATAACTATCCTTATTATTCGTATTTTTCCCTTTTATCATGTTTTATATTTATCAATCTTTGACATTCCTCGGTAACTGACTCTAGGTTTACCGCAAGTATTCTTGTTCGAATATCTGCATCCCTGAATGATGTAAGACCCAAAGTACAAAAAATAAACATTTGAACTGGTTTTCTGTTCTTTAAACGTTCGCATTCTCCATGTACAGTACCTGCATAAGAGACAATGTCGCCATTAACATTTTTTGTTAATTGTAGGCACTGGTATCTGGTATGAAATGAAGATGATTTTTCTACAAAATTATTGGTTATAACGTGTAATGCATCTTCTATACTCAAGTCACCAGGTTTTTCAAGCCAAATTAAATTACAAAACTTTTCGTGTTCTGTCACATTTTCGCAATAAAGAGTCTTATCTTTTTTTTATCGCCCGGCAAATCTTTACAGTCATTATTAAAAATGTCTTCGTAGTGTCTGAACCACTCTTCGAAAGTCACTCCTTTCTCCAGATCATATCGAAAACATCCATATCAGATTAGTCTACGCAACTGTATTGGAATTACAATTTTCATAACAGCCATGGCCGCCATCTTGAATTTTCGATGATTTGTATGTATTATCCAAACGACAATTCTTAAGAACTATGTATTGTAAAAAGATCAACTAATTATGTCCTCAATATCCTATAACCATTGCTGATAAGAACATTCATCTGAAAACAGTTGTCGCTGGCAGCCATTTTTAAAATGTTTACCATGGGCGACATATTGAAAATATCCAAATGTTCTTTAAATGCCTTTGTGTACCAAATTATATGCTTTTATCACAAAATGCGCAATTGGCTTTAAATTCTCGGCTAAGCCTACTATGGGAACAAAAACGTGGATGACAAACAAATGAGGACAAATAAAGTAGTGACACATAAGTGGGGACAAATAAAAGGGTGAAAATAGGGGACAATAAATCGGTGAAAAATAAATAAGTTGTAATAAATAAGTGGAGACAAATAAAGGAGTGACAATTAAAAGGGTGACAAATAATTAATTGGGGACAAATAAATAAGTGAGGGACAAATAAAGGAGTGAGAAATAAGTTGGGAATAAGGGTGACAAAAAGAGGGTGAAAAATGGGTGCCACATAAATTGGGACAAATAAAGGAGTGACATATAAAAGGGTGACAATAAAAGGGTGATAAATAAATAAGTTGGGACAAAAACGTGGATGACAAATGAATGGGGACAAATAAAAGAGTGACAAAGAAGTATGTCACCTATGGGCGCCAAATAAATGGGGACAAATAAAGACGTGACAAATAAAGGGATGGCAAATAAATGAGTGACAAATGCGTGCCAAATAAATGGGGACAAATACACGAGTGTCAATTCATAGTAAGAAAGATGTGATTCAATTTTGGGGCGGATCCAGGAATTCGATTTTGATATTTTTCAGCTTTTTTTCTTCCTAAATTTCTGTATTCACTCCTGTCTGTCTATACGATATCTCCAAAATGTATCAATGAATTTCAAAGGTGTGAGTAAATTTTGGGGCGGATCCAAGAATTTTGTTCTTGATTGAGTGATATTTGTGCTTTTTTTAAAAATTATTTCTGAATTCGCTCTTGTCTGTCAACACGATGCCTCCAAAAGTTCACAATGAATTTTCGTGGAGGCGTAAGGCACGTGGCAAATAAAATGTGATTAAATGTTGGGATGGATCCAAGCATTCGTTTTTGATTGAGAAATATTTATCCGTTCTTTTCTTCTTCCTACATGTCTTTTTTCGCTCCTGACTGTCCAGACGATATCTCCAAAAGTTATCTGTACATTCCAATCACATTTTGTGGAAAGGTAAGCTGTATCGTATCGTGATTATATTTTGGGGTGGATCCAAGAATCCAGTGATTATCTTTTGATGAGAGATAATCTTTCATTTCTTTGAGGTTTTTTTTCTTCATACTGATTTTCCCCATATATTCGATAAAACGTTGCAATTCCCACACAGAATACACAGGCTGACAGTTGTAAGACTTACATATTTGGATTCCTCCTAATCTACGTAATCAAACTTTGGTTACCCAAAAGCATAAATGAAGTGATCTTGGCTCTTGTACTAAAAGGATTTAACTGTCAGATATCCTTTACACATCTGACTTCACATCAGGGAACTTTCTTTTATCATGACTGTTTTTATTCTGTTTAATTTATTCATTTTCCCATTTTTGATTTGGAAAGTCCTACTGTCTCAGACATATGACAGGCGCCTCGGGCGATTGCCCATGTTGCCGGTATATAGGACCGGCACTGACCATAACAACTTCATGGTGAGTCCAAAAGAGGAGTCCAAGAAACCTTGCTGATCTGAAAGTAATTTGTCAAGAATTATGGGCTGAAATATCGACTGAAATCTGCAGAACGTCGGTAGCGTCAAACCATAAGAGATTGAAAGCTATCATTGCTTGTAAAGGCTATACGACCAAATATTGAATAGCTATCGTAATGTATTGGATATGTGTTGCACCTCTTACTTCTGGCTTTTGTACGGAACTTTTCTATCTGTTTTCTATATTTTCTTATTTTTGTATTTGTTGTATTAATAGTAATCTCGGATCCAAATTCTGTCAAATTTAAAGCTGTATAAGACTGTTAGAATTAAGTTTTTGAAATGTATCGGATGCTTTTTGCACCCACTTCAGGGCGTAGCTTGAGATGTGGGTGTCCTCGTGGTCGTTGCTCGTTGAGGCGCTCCTCTCTTCAACATCTAGTGCAGGGGTTCCCAACCTGAGTATTACTGGAGGTTAGTTGATATACCTTTCAAAACCTGGGGTCTTTCAAAGGCCTAGCTAGACATCTGATGGCCTGGTGGTGGGCTTGGTCCCTTGAGGGGCCCCTCTAGCATTTAGTGAGATTTATTATTGTATAATGTTAGTAGAAATGCTGTAGGTGAACTATTAATAAAGCTTCCATTGTGGGCCCGGTGGGTGTTTCCAAAAAGCCCCTCCCTCAGTGACTGAATCACTGTATATGTAGCTGTCAAATATCATGTTTTACTGTGTCCGAATTGAACAAAAATAAGATTGTATATAATTAAGTTTATAAATACGAAATTTACAACAAATTTAGTATGAACGTAGACACACCGTTTCACAAAGTTAGAATAAGATAGCTCTTAAAATAAGCTCACACGAAATGATTTAAGATATAAAACTAACACAGATTTCTAGGTTAGCTAGCCATTTTAGCAAAGAGCTTTTTATAGCCTTGCATACAACTACGTCCGATTGTTTACTATAAAAACAAGTGTGCAAGAGGCGCTATCTTGCCCACTTTGCATTGTCTTGCATGAGGTGCGGTCCGTCCGTTTTCGACAGTAAAATATGTACACACTTTAATCTCTCTATTTTCTATTAGCATGCTTTAATTCATCAGCATCAGCATCAGCCTTTTAACGTCCGCCGTTGGATATATAGCTTCCTCAAGATCTGACCACTCGATCGTGGGCGTCGCGGAGCCAATACTTTCTGAACTTGTCTAGTTCGTCACCCCATCTTATTTTTTGCTGGCTACAATTTCGCATATGATCTCTAGGGCTCCACGTTGCAAGTCGTGATTTCCAGCGGTTGACGGACATTCTTGCGACATAACCAGCCCATTGACATTTGATTTTTATAATGGATTATATGATATCTCTGATTCTGTTTTCCCCCCTCTAATATACTGTGCTATCTTGTGATCTCTCCATGTGATGTTGAGCACAATTCTTCTTGTGCACGTTGCATGTTTCTCAGTTTGAGGGTCAGTCTTTTGGTTAGGTCCCATGTTTCAGCTCCATAGGTGACTATCGGGAGGATACATTGGTTGTAGACCCTTCTTTTTAAAACTAAGTGGATCTTCTTGTTCTTGAAGGTTGAGCTGGCTCTTCCGAAAGCTTGCTAACCTAGAGTGATTATTCGCCTGATTTCTTCTTCCTTTGGGGATTTCATGGAAATTCGTTGTCCAGGGTAAATGCAGTGGTCCACTTTCTTTAGCTCTGCGTTTTCAATGTTGATCGTTGTGTCTTTGTCCTCAACATGTTTATTGCACACGACATTATTTTTACTGAAGTTTGTGTGAAGACCAACTTTCTTGCGTTCTTCATTCAGTTCGTCCAGAAATATTTGAAGATCAGGAAGGTTTTATATTCACTATTATGTTTACTATCAATCATTTCGCATTATTGGTGTTCCTTTCATTTCTCAATTATCTTATTTTGTTCATAATTAAATGATTCTCTCTTTTTTCTTTCAAAATGTCTCACCCCTTCTTCTCTCTCTCTCTCTCTCTCTCTCTCTCTCTCTCTTACTTTTATTGTCTTCCTTTATCATTTATTGAATGCGTACAGTAATTACGACAAATTCAGTTGTTGAAGTTTGGCAAGATACACACATGACAGACAAGATACGCGCATGACAGATAAGATATATACACGACAGATAAGATACATACACGACAGACAAGATACACACACACACAGACGACAGACAATAACATGTCCTTGGAACGCCAACGCTATGGAAGGCCAGACTTGACTATCAACTCCGCCTTTTGTGGTTAATATATAATTACTCGGATTACGATCCCGGCAGAAATATCACCAACATCACAGTCACCAGAATTGACGAGAATAACACGAAAAGGAGGAAATAGCTAAAGTGTTATTGCGTTTATTTCGGGTTATTTTTTCGGTACTCAGTTTTTAATAACAACCAGTTAAATAATGGCTTTAGACAGCCATATTCACAAACAATCATCATCGTCATCAAGAGCATCCTTTTAATGTCCGTCGTTGTGTTACATAACGGGTTAACAATAATAAGGTGACACCTGGTGAGGCTGCTCGCCGGATATGGTTTGACGTTCATTCACCGTTCGTGTGCCGTGGCTTTGCTGAAAGGAACTGATATGAAAATCAACTGGTTCATTAAGAAATACTACGCTCTGAGAATCTGCACTGTAAGAAACAAACTCTACTGTTTCTAACCTGTCCGAATATTGTTGAATTTTGAGTTGTCAAACAATGTCAAACAGTCAACGCACACAGTTACTACTGTGTCTGTCTTCCAAAACTATCCATGTCACATCTATCTCATATGTGTACACTTCACGTCAAAAAGCTGTGCAGATCTAGAATCACTGTGTTCAACTGACCGTGCCCCCTGTGATGGGGGCAGCGGGGCCACGGACACAAATTCTAGACCTCTTAGACAGCTGGTCCTGGTCTCTCTCCGACTCTGTTTCACCGCTATTTATCGGTATGCCCATTTTTAACACGTGATCTTTTCTTGATGTTAAAATATTACATTAGCCGGATCAGCCGACAATTTTGTTATTGTAAATTCTTGTACAAGCATTCCATAATCAGGATTCAATCTGGTATTTTTCGTTTGTTTTATAACAAAACAAAAACCCCATTTTAGTAACATTCCTTAATTTCAGCCAAATAAAACAATTCATTTTGTTTACCATTCCTGACCTAACAATCCCATTTTATATACACTGCACAATTTTGTATATACGCAGTTAAACTTATTCTATCTATCTATGTATCTATCTATAGGGCTAATTTTGCTACCGTTGGACATAGACCTTCCTTAATATTCGCCAGATCTCTCGTTCGTGGGCGTTGCGGTACTAATATCTTCTGAACTTGTCCAGATCGTCATGCCAACTTACTTTTTGCCGGCCACAGTTTCGCATATGATATCTGGGGTTACATGATATGAGTCATGAGGTCCAGCGGTTGCCAGGTATTATTGCAACGTAGCCTGCCCATTGCCATTTGAGTTTTCTAATGGATGTTATATCTCTGACCCCTGTTTGTCATCTAATATAATTTGCTGTCTTGTGATCTCTCCATGTGATGTTAAGCGGATCATCTTCTGTGCACGTTGCATGGTTCTTAGTTTGAGAGCCAATTCTTTGGTTAGGTCCCATGTTTCAGCTCCATAGGTGAGCATCGGGAGGACACATTGGTTGTAGACCCTTCTTTTTAAAACTGATCGGATCTTCTTGTTCTTGAAGATCGAGCTTGCTCTGCCAAAGGCCTACCAACCTAGAATGATTCTTCGTTGGATTTATTCTTTTGAGGATTTCATGGAGATTTATTGTCCCAGGTGGATGTAGTGGTCTAAGCTACGTAATATTCCATACTTTGAATACACAGATGAGAGAAAGGTAGAGGGAATAAGAAACCTCAAATGGATGACATTTATTGTATCCTGGAAAAGAACATTGGAGTTTTCAATTCCTTTTTGTGAAAAGCAGACCCGGATCCAACCCCCTTCCCCTGCTCAGGCAAAGCACAAGTAAATTGTCTTTTAAATATCTAGATAAACATCTTTTCAAATTTCTAGATAATCTTTTTTTCAAATGAATACCCCAAATAATCCTAATAATCCTAATACTCTTAAATTAACCTTAAAAACAAGAATGTATTATTCCGTTTTTCATCTAATAAGATGTCTTCCATCTTATTGTTTATAAATAATCCCAAGTCATCATAACTGAACCTTAAAAACAAAAGATTATAATTTTCTTTTATCTAATATAAGTAAGATGTCTTACAATGTATTCTTTATACGATTTTATTTATTTATTAGTTCTGT
>VCCN01003276.1:22446-33516 GCA_006491835.1 Architeuthis dux
CCCCCCCCCTTTGCTTAAAATCCTGGATTTATTTTATTTCTTCAACTCAAACAAACTTTCCTTTTTTTTCTCTTTGCCTTTCTAGAAATTCCATTTTGTTTCATTGCCTTCCATTGATTTCTCATTTGACCGACTCTGATTCTCAGAACTAAAAGAAATATTATTATTTTAAACTTTTATCACTACTTTTTTAGCTTCATCTTAATTTATCAGTTGCTTTTTATTTTATTGCAACCGAGTAAATATTGGGATAAAAAAGCAACTAATAAAATAAGATGAAGGTAAAAAAGTAGTCATAGATCTTTTAAAATAATAATGATTTATAATACTTCATCTAATAAAACTAAAAAAACTAAAAAATACTTAAACTACCAGAATGTAAACAAACATGGCTGGATGAACGATGGTTTAAGGGTGTTATTTGGACATCTGTCTTCATGTTCTTTTAAACATCTAGATAAAGAAATTTATTAATTAAAAAACCCAAATGATCCCAGATTGTCTTCCATCTTATTCTTTATAATATTTTTATTTATTTATTGGTTCTGTGGTAAATTGATTTAATTAATTTCTTTACTCTTTAATTCATTCTAGTGCTTAAAAAGCTACGACTCAAATATAAGCGAAAAATACAATCACATCTTGCTTGCTTGTTTTTGATGTTTGAAATTTGTTTTCTTTTTTTACGTATTTATTTGTAAAAGTGATTCTTCCTATATGGACCCAGCCTGCTCAAAATCCTGGATTCGCCAGGTATTTTGGTGTAGCTACCTGCTGTGCTCATACAAAATCTATGCAACTACTGATTGGTGCAAAATATCTAAACTAAGAGATTTCTACGCAAAACTGACAGCCATGACTGAATAAGGGACAGGTCCAGTGATGGAAATGGGTTTTGGAAGTAAGAATACGGTAAGGCTGGATTTTCGGAACTAGGTATACGCTAATGCCTCCATTACTAGACATTGAACAATAAAAGAAACTGAGAAGTGGGTATACGCAGTAACCGTGCGTACACTCCGTCCCTTTCCTTTACTGGACAGGTCTGATAACATTCGGTGTTTTTTTAGATTTTTTAACAAAATCTTTGTTTGCCTTATCCATTCCTTAGTTGATTTTGCATTTTGGAAAAGGATGAACATTTTAACCCATTAATTGTAAAAGGTGCTAAAGAGTAATAGTTATCCATTGTAAGATAAAAGCCCTTGTCCATTGCAAGAGAATCCATTGGAAGTTATCTATTGCAAGTCATGCATTGCAAGATAGAAGCCCTGATTCACAGATAGAACTGAGTGGCTATCAATCACAATACAACGGAAATGTTATTAGGTTAGCCATCAGGGCCATCCCTAGGGTCCCTGTCACCCTGTGCAAGGTGACCTTAGGCGCCATTTAGAATATGGTAGTATCTTACATTCCTGAATAATCTGACTTCACATCAAGGAATTTTCTTATGTTTACTGTTTTCAATCTGTTTAATTTATTAATTTGCTCTTTTGTTGTCGGTACCAAGGGCCATAACCATCGAGTCGCATTGACTGAAATGTATGTCTTTCACTGTTTTGCAAACGGTTTTCTTGAAAACCCACACAAGGCACTTTATCAAACACTTTCCTATTTAATAATAATTGATACCAAACTAGGGAATTGAATACCAGACTAGTCTTAGCACGAGCTGCAGACTGCCTGGATAGCCTGAAATACGAAACTAAACATTTCCCGTGACGCTTTCTATAATAAGCCACGACAACATCAATCTTTTCCCATTTTTAGATCTTTCTAGAATGAAGCCCGAATGCGCCCTCAAGCATACGTTCTTTCCTTAACCATATTGACTCCCTAGATTAATCACTTAATTACCTCTTCACTTAGGTGTGCCTTTTCTATACTGTGATTTCCAGTAGGCGTGGTCATGTCATCTTCTTCTAATCGCGAGACCTAAGACAAATTACTTTAACTATTACTACGTGCTTTCGGCAAAATCATATTTTTGTCAGTATATGGATTTTGCCTCGAGAATCAAACATCGTAGTTCTAACCCACAAAACATCTGGCGAATATATCAGTATGCATATATTCCTACCTCGACTGTTTTGTACATCTCTTTCCACTTTTCTACTGAATCCACGATAACCGGTAATTCCTTTTGGTATGTCAGAAAAACCATAACTACCGTTATTATCAATTCAGTATTTCTTCTCCTTTCCATCTAAAAGTAACAACCATGGCTTATTGTTAGGTTATGGGGTTTGATGATACCCCATATACGCAAACGACATGTGTGTTGCACTGGTGTGTATAGTTGGAACTGGTCAGATATCGTTTGCTGTTCATTCTTCGTTCGTGTGTCGTGGCTTTGCTGAAAGTCCGATTTAAAATATTATGTTCATTCTATTTGATTTTACTCGTAGCGACGCTCGGGGAATCTGCACTGTAAGAAACGTGTTACTACAAAATCTGCTGTTAACTCTCTTTGTAGGTTAATGCTCTCATCCAGAATATTGTTGAATTTTGAGTTGTCAAACAATGTCAAACAAACAGACTAAGTATAGTTTCTACTGTGTTTCTCTTTTAAATATATCTCATATTTTTACACTTCACATCAAAATGATGTGTTGCTCTAGAAACACTGTGTTCGTCTGACTATGCCCTCTCTCCTCTCCGGGTTTTTCAACTTTTCAACTCTTCAACTATGCCCATTTTTAACATATGATCTTTTCTTGACGTTAAAACATTACATGATTTCTTTGTTTGCGTCGGTAAATTCTTGAGCCGAATCAGCCGACATTTCTTTTGTTATTCTAAATTCGTGTACAAGCATTCCATAGTCAGGATTCAGTCTGTAATTGTTTTGTTGTTATTTCAACAAAACCACACCTTCATTTTAATAACATTCCTTACTTTTGAATTTCAGCCAAATAAAACAATTTATTTTGTTTACCATTTGTCAATATAGCCCTCATCCTAATTCCTGGCTTAACAAACACATTTTATATACACTGCATGATTTTGAATATACGCATTTAAACTTATTCTATCTACCTATGCTACATTATGCACAACTAGGTCACATCTATATTTTCTATGTGTCAGTTCGAGGCTAATTGTCTTAAAAGATTGTCTTTCTGGTAGAAACTCTCGTCCTAACTATGTCGGCCCTTTTATGACTATCGTTATGTGTGCATGCTTTTCCCCCTCTCAATCATCTGTATATGTATGTTCCATTATATGCCTTTCCTGTTTATTAAATGAGTCTTCATGTTTGTCTAGAATATCATGCATTTGTTATGGTAGCATAGTCGACGATCTGTACTTCTTCTTCTGGTCGCCGAGAGAGATGCTGAGAGAGGGAGGAAGAGAGATAATAGATTCAGAGAAAGGGGGAGAGAGAGAGACGAGAGATAGAAAGACGATAATTTCTTCCGGGGCTGCGGAATGCGATGATGATTCTCTGTCCGGGTCTGCTGACGGGAGCCGATCTTTCTGTTGAGGGAAAATCATTTCGGACAAAAACCCTCCCACGTGTGTGGAGAGAAAAGACGACAAAATTCACGGATATTCAAATTGACATCTAGGGTTTTATTTCCGCATATGCAGGATAATTTCTGGGCTGGTCTGCGTATTTCATCGAGGTACAGAAGTTCTGTTGTATTTGGTTTTCTAAAAGAGTTGCTCACTTTTTAGAGCTACTACTACGAAGATCAAGCTGGTAATCAGGGTGGAAGAGGCCATTTAGTCTCTGACCTGTCGTTCCGGATTCAAATCTCCAACTGGTCACTGCTTCTAACCGGCTCTCACCCCCAACCTAACGGGCGGGGACGCCGTCTGGTACGAACCCGTTTCAGGTCTCGACCCCAACTCTCTAGCCGTTTTCAATCCAGACCCTTATATCTGCTACTGGTCATACGATAGCCTCTTTTCAAATCTTCAACGATTTCCAGTAACCCGATCCGTCCAGTCTATCACGTAGGCAGTTTAACACAGATTTCAAATCTGACCAGTTTCCAACGGCTACCGGTAACATGATCTTTCGTTACATAATCATTATTATATTCTTACTTGTACGCACCCTTAATATATATTGATCGGATCTTTCAACCTCAGTGTATGTTGTTTAAAATGGCCGCCAAAATCACATTTGGGAGCGCCATTTAAATATTTAAAATGGCGAATTGTCTTCTTCCTCGACTCTCGTCATGACATCACAATCTTTCCAGCCAATCTGAGGCATCCCCTCACACCACGTGACATCCACATGGGGAACACTTGGTTACCTCCGTAACGGCATTTCTTTCCTTCCTCCTTCCTCTCCACACTGGACTACAAATAGAATGTATTACAACCAGTATTACAACCATGTGTTACAACTACTGCTATTAATCATTGTAGGATCTTCATGCTTACACTTATTTCACACCAACTTCATTTCTTATTAATTCTACAGCACTAAACCTTTTCTATGGCTATTCTGCTACTTTTTGAAAAACTTTAACATCTTTTTTCCCATTTAATCTTGAGTTCAATATCTTTTGGCTTTTTGTAAAAAGAACAAAGATTCAAATATCAATGCTGATTCCATCAGAAAGTTTCGAGGTGTGCAACTTTCTAAAAAGAAAAGCCAACAATTCCAACGTATTTTTTGCCATTGAAAGAGACACGCAAACCCAGAAGTCAATTTAGGATTTGACAGCAAGTCGGAAAGAAAGGGGGAATAAACACAGTTTTCTCATTGGAATTTTCTTTTTCCGTTTCAATAAAACTGATACATTTTTGATTTCTTTTGAAATTTCCTCATTGAAATTCTGGTTGGTGTTTGATTTCGAGAAGTCATTAAAATTCCGCTCAATTGTTTTATCTAAAAATGCGTTTGGATTATTTTCCTCTCGTTTTATATTCAGGCATTTCAGATGCTGAATACTTGAAATCTGCTTCACTGATCAGCGTGAATGAGGGCCCTTTGGTGTTTGGATTGAATCTTTCCCTTTTCACGAATCGCTGTGGCTCAATGGTAGAGTGCACGCCTCCAGTTCGGTAGGACATGGTTCAATCCATTGCTGAGTCATACCAAAGAGTTTTAAAATGGCACTCAATGCCTCTCCGCTAAGTACTCAGCACAAGAACTAGGATTGAGGAACTACTCCCCGAAGCTAACAGGTTTTTTGCTGAAGAGTAATACTTATACATTGCAAGGTCCATTGGAATATAACGTATCTAGTGCAAGTCATTCATTGCAAGATAGAAGCCCTGATTCACAGAACTGTGTTTCTATCAATAAATCAATAAAACGGAAATTGTATTATGTTAGCTATCAGGTTCAACCCTAGGTCCCCTGGCACCCTGTGCAAGTTGATCTTAGGCGTCCTTTAGAATATGATATTATCTTATATTCCTGAAAAATCTGACTTCACATCACGTTGGATACACCGTTTCTCGTAAGATCACCGAAGTTAAGCAATATCGAGCCTGGTCAATATCTAGACGGGTGAATATTGATGAATACCAGGTGCCGTAAGCACAAAGCTTCGACAGGCCTGGCAAGCCGGAAGTGGGTCTTACTAACAATTTCCCGTGTGTATCTAACCCCGTGACACACTCGATGAGGGTCTAAGCGGAGAACATATTTATTGGTATTGACGTGTTGTAGTTATAAAAAGACGACAGGATCGATGTTTGCTGGAGCCTTTGTGATACATCGGCACAAAAATAGATATAATTATATATAGACATATTATATAGGTTGTCCAGAAATAAATGTCTTTTTAAATCATGACAGCCTTTAGAAATGTTGGATTTATAAAAAAGTTTTTTTTTCTTATCTACTTAGAAGAATCAGAATTCTCAAGTGGTTACCCATTTTCTACTGACAAGTAGAATGTTGCTTAACACTGACAATATATCCAGATTATATTAGGTTGTTACACATGGAACGTCGTTTCTTTTACACCATAGAGAATAATGCTAAAAGTAAAAGATTTGCTATGATTTATAGATTCAATATACATACAGATACAATTCATTATTATTGGAGTTGTTTAACCATTAACAGCAAGTGTGTTTCTCCAAGAACAAACTGAAAAAGATTGCCTAATTTTAAGAAAAATCCATTTATATATGACAATCTATCGTCCCCCTCAACTCAATGTTCGTCCCCTTAGGGGCGATAACGCCCCGTTGAGAATGATTGGTTTATATCATCCTTCATCTTACTCAGATATTTATATTTTTGTCCCCTGTGAAAGCTGGGGACTATCATTTGTTATGGGTGTCTGTCGTCGTTATTCCTTAATATATTTCAATTAACTTTTGTATGTAGGCTTGAGTTATGACCGATCCGATTGTTTGTTCACATTTTATAAGCATACACGTTGATTTTGATAAAATTTGGCTATAATATTGACAAAACCATAGGAATTGAAACATGGTGAGTTATGGTCGATCCGATACTTTGTTTACATTTTATATGTGTTATCATGTTGATTAGTTCAGGTTAATTAGATTAATTATATTGATCTGACACCGTTAAATAGCCAAACTAATCACACACAAACTGTTTAGAAAGTTCAAATGAAAATTGTAGACGCCAAATGAAATATTCCAATTAAGACATGATGATGATGCGTTGATACTGCTTGTAGTATCAGCTAATAGGTGAGGGAAAGAAAGATTGAGTTTGGCGTGCGTGGCAAAAACACAGCTTGGCCCTTTCCTTTTCCTTGGTAAGAAAAAACTGAAAGAAAGTAATCTACAAGGTGTAAAAAGATAACAAGAAGCTTCGGTATACTATAAAAAGAATATGGGTTTAATGAAATAAAAATAAGTGACTACATTCAATAGGAGATTCTATATAATATGACTTTTAAGAGAAAGAATAAATCCGTAGTATTCTGCGTAATGTAAAGTTCCCAAAAGAATTCTCTTTCGGTATAAAAAAAAAGTTCCGTAAAGGTGTCGGAAGATCCAAGTGGAAAAAGTGTTCCTTTCGTAAAAGTGTTTAATGATTATAGTGTAAATATAGGTGACACTGACATAGCGCTTATGATCTTGGACAATTCTGGCGTGAATTCAACTAACAGAGAATGAGAATTAACCAATAATCGAATCGTGCGTGTCTTCTTATTGTAATGCGTGAGTGGAAGGTGTCAGGTTGGTCGAAATGTCGTTCGTTGGAATGGATTTCGTCAAAGTTCCAAGGTAAGATGTAGGGTGACAAGGTACAAGGTTTTTCCAGATTGGTGTCTACAAATGGTATTGTGTTTCGAGTCAAGTGCCTTGTTTTCATGTTCTTAAAAACAGGTTATCTAAAAAGCACTGGTGGACAGATAACTTTAGTTCTCGGAATATCGAAACTTGGGTGTTCTTAAGAAATATGACCGGAGTGTGTGTGTGTGTGCAAAAATTCATATGTATCCGTTAGATATGTAATTGATCATATGTCAACATGCAAAGAATATGGAACCGATTAGAATGAAAATTGTTATACAGGTTCTTGGGCACCTAATTACTGAGAATATCTAACGTTTTGAAGAATGGTATGGTTTGAATAAAAGATAATCGAGTCTATCTGAGTTAACAGTCCTAATGAACAACTAATTGCCACACTCTCTCTATTTCAACCGTTTTCTGCTGCGGACCTTTATATTTCTAACGAAAATGTCAGCGTGAAATCGACACGTGAGACATTTTTTTTTTTAAATTTTTTCGCCAAATGTTTAGTTTTATTCGATAAATTATAATTCAGGTTTATTATTTTTTTAAAAAGATTTTTCATCATTTTTATCGATGTATTGCGATATTTTTGAAATTTTTTAAATGTATATTTTTTATTCTTTCTATGTCGTGGTTCAACTGAAACTTATATAAAAATATTATAACAAGGATGAATAATTAAATATAGTGAAATGATGAAAAAATATTTACCGACTGTATTCTTAATATATTTTATTCTGTTTTTGTTTATGTAAATTGACTGCTATTTCAAAGTATGGGAGCTCCACAACATGCTTTTTTGTACTGCTCAGCTGTAGTGCATTTTAATCTTGTTTATTTTGTGTACTGCATTGTCTACCATATATCTTTTTTAATCAGATGTTGCTTACACGCTTGAAATTCTTTTTGATTTTTGTTCATTTTGTTCATACCCAACAATAAGAAAACAATATTTCTACAAATCTAATTCTAAGTTCTGAGACTCTAATTTCCCCACATATTTTTAGGATGTTCAAAAACATGAATAAAATAAACACCTAATCGTTAATGTATGTGTCTTTGTCTCATGATACAAAATGAATTCTGCATAAAATGATCTACAAAGGAAAATAAGACAAAAGTGAATGATACTAAAATAGTTTAAGAAACACTTAATCCGTGCCCCCCATGATCCTACATTTAGGGTACCAAAATGTTCCTTAGGAGGTCCTCTTTGTCTTAACAAGTAACACCATTTCATAAGTAACAACCAAATACTTATAACATTAAAGTGTGAAGTGGGATTAGAATAAGAGCTGGGTACACAAATACATCAATGTGTAAAGAATAAAGGAAGAGGGTTGAAATTATTTGTTCTGTGTGTGTGAGAGAGAGAGAGAGAGAGAGAGGGGGGAGATAGAGAGGGAGAGGGTAGAGAGAGACTCTGGTATTAGTAAAATATTTTTAAAAGGATTAGCATTACAGCTATATTGTAAATAGAACCCCCCAACCTCGTATAACCTTGAAAAGTTGTTTTTTTTAAACTAACAAATTTCTGGATGGTTCGAAGGTGTGAATGGATTGAAAGCAACAAAAATTGAAAGAAAGACAATTTTCTTCTGGGAAATCCATTTTATGTACGTAAACTAGGAAATTACTGAAATAGGGTTGAAATTATTTTTGTCTGTGCGTGAGAGAGAGGGTGAGTGTGAGGGAAAGAGAGGGAGAGAGAGAGGTAGAGAGAGAGAGGTAAATTTAAATTTAAAAAGCTCTGTGAAGCAAGGTGGAATGTTATTGTTATGTGTGAAGAATAACGAACTTATTTTCCTGTGTGTAGTGTGAGAAATAGAGAGGGGAAAGAGAGAGGAGAGAGTGAGAGGGGAAGAAAGAGAGATAGAGGGGGGAGAAAGAGAGAGATATTCTGGTATTAGCAAAATTTAAATTAAAAAAAGGCTCTGTGAAGCAAGATGAAATGTTCCTGTAAAGAACATAGAAGAAAACCTTAAAGATAGAAAAATAATTCGAAGAGAACTTGTGGATAAAGTGGAAGTGAACATAAAATCTTGATGAAATTTCTTGAGGGAATTAATTAAATAAACCAGGCAAACGTTGTCACCTTTAAGGATTCTTCTCTTTTTGTTTGTCGTTTCTTCTTTCGTGCAAAACGTTTGCTACAAAAACTGTAATTGCTTGGAGAGCATCTGCTGCCAAAGGATGGAACCATTTCTCTTGGAGAAACCAGGAGAAAAAAGATGGCACAGTCGATAAAGATGTGCTGACAGCAACGTTGATAGATTACCTTCTTAAATTAAACTAAGTTCATCGCTCTTTTGGTTGGGTATTGGTGAGGGTTTGAAGCACTGCTACATCCACTTCCCCAGAGCAAAGTCAATAAAACAACTGCAATTCTCAACCAATCACCGACCGCTTCTAGTTTGATAGGCCGTACTTCAATCCACGGCAGAGGCATACCAAATACTTTTAAAATGGTACTCAATGCCTCTTCGCTAAGCACTCAGCACAATGACCAAGATCAAGGAACCACTCCCCGAGGCTAAAGATTTACAACCAGATCACGTTGGATACACAGGTCCTTGTAAGATCATCGAAGTTAAGCAATGTCCAGCCTGGTCAGTACCTAGAAGGGTGACCATTGGGGAATACCAGGAGCCGTAAGCAGAATGAAGCTTCGACAGGCCTGGCAAACCCGAAATGGGCCTAAATAACAATTGCCGGTGTGTACCTAACTCCGCGTGGGTGTGTACGTGATTGTCTTGCATAAGCTGTTGGGCGTATGACGTAACCGAACCACGTCAGCTTCTGTCAATACATGGTGACATGGAGATATCCCTGCGAACCCACAAGGCTCTCAACCGTGCTCCTCGCATACTCAATGGTATTGTTCCCATTAAAAACATGTAGTAGAAAAGGTCTCTTTAAAACTGGAGAACCGCAGGGCACACGGTCTCTTTCACAGGACACCTCTTCGGAGGGAACTTCTTCCGTATGACACCGGCAAACGCACTGTTTTCTCTCGAATCACTCTACACCAACAACGTTCTTCAGACCGCTGCCAAAAGCGAATTATTTTCACACCTCATAATCGGCCACATATCCTACTAAGGAATGATTCAAGTGCCCGCGAAGTGTCTGGCGCAGCAAAACATGAGCGTCACGCTGTCACACGAAGTCTCTTCGGCTGTGGCTGGGCAGAGGGCTCAGGTTCTATCTCGCGGTCCGCACCGTCGCCACAAAACATTCTTCTTCTTCAGGTTCCATGTCTTTCTACGTTGGATGACTGAGTAATCCTTCACTTTTCCCTGCCCATTGCTGTTCTTACTACATATTCATACTGCAATCCGGTCCTTTCTTTGATGTTGTTACAACAGTTATCTCTTTGGCGACCTCTATTTCTCTTTTCGTCAATATACCCTTCTAGTAGTGTTCTGTACATGTTATTTAGTCTTATTAGATTTCGGAAATATCTTAGTTTACTTTCCCTGAATATGTTGATCAGTCTTATTTTCAGATGCGCAAGCGATGACCGTCACTCAATGACATACCGAAAAACTCCCACCATCTCTTGTTTCCTGTTCCTACTTCTATTCATGTCTGAAAGTCCAAGGAAGAAAACTCGTGCATCTATGGTCTGACTTTCAGGCGTGTTTCATTCTTTCTTTGCAGGACTTTATAAAGACAGGCAAACATTATCCGATTCAAATCAGCCAGCGTTAAGCGTGGCGTGACTGGACTTACAATGCAGTTACTTCACCTTCGTAAAAGGCTGCGTTCATTTTTTTACAATTCTCACTGGATGATAACTTGATCTATTTCCCATTAATAACTTTCGGAAGCAATTTACATACAATATCAACACACACACAC
>VCCN01003276.1:145436-164714 GCA_006491835.1 Architeuthis dux
GCTTTACAACAGTGTATCTTGTCAATTTGTATCTGTTGGGTATACAGCATTTTAGGAAAAAACTCAGTACGTCTAAAAGGAAAGCTTCCACCATCTGGTCTAAAGTTCCAGAAATCATTGGGTCTTCTAAATCTCTATCAGTCTCTGATTTACCCGCAGTACGTGATATTCTGCAACAAGTTTTACTGTTAAAAGTGCAACCCAGCCCATCATTCAAGAAGTTACAAATCTGGTTGTTGAGACTTGGTCGCGTGCAAGCGTAAGACTCACGGAACCAAATAATCGAATTTCAGACCGAGTAATTACTCTCAACATTAAGAATAAATGGGATGCGGTCACACACATTAGTAGAAAGAAGAAAAGATGCTTCCATGAGACTTTCTTTAATCGGCTCGATAAACTGTTTAACATATTACATTGTCACTGCCCCTTCCTATCGCCTGCCTCGGTGAATTGCGACAAGTCCGACAATTATGATCAACCTGGTATTTTCTGTTCTTGTCCCAGAGAAAATAAGGTAGGACTAAAAGTAATTATCTGCAATAATTCAAATCTTTATTTTGTGTTTGTAATAACTTGAACTTCGTGGGAGTCAAGAAGTCAAGTCAAGAAACATATAAGAAAGACAATCCTACTAGTTTTTCTTATGTCGTAATACTTGCAGGTGTGTTCGTTCGTTTCAGTCGTTTCTTTCTTCTTATGATTAGTGTTGGTTAGAAGCTTCAGTGTTTGTTAGTCAACGAAAAAACAGGAGGGAAATAGGATGGGAGTCTAGTTAGTTTTTTTTAGAAGAAATAGGCTCATCTTTCAGACATGGCAATAATTTAGGAACGATATAGACACGACCAGTCTTGGCCGTGGAGTTACTCAAACTGACTGGATTCACCGAAAAGCGCGGCAAATCACAGACGTTGACCTTGGCGTGAACATCCGAACGCTGTTGTCTGGAGGTCAAATGTCTAGACAAGCAAGGGGAGTAGATCTAAAAATAGTACAAGCTGCCGCTGTTGTCTAGCGGGTGTTAACAGTATGCAAATGACTAAATTTAAGAGATAAGCAAAATGAAATTGAGATATGAAAATAAGAATAGAAGAAAAGTAACAAAAGGGATAGTAAATTCCAATTTGTTTCTCATTCACTTAGTATTTCTAATATTTATTTAGATTCCTATCAAATAACTTCCCTTCATTCGCGGCCAAGTGGAAAAGACTGGAACCAAGAGTTTATATCAGATTGGTAACAGCGATGTTGTTGAATTCCGGAAAATTACGAAGTATTACAAACGGAAATCTCAAGTATCTACGTCAGAGGTAAACCGTCAGCAGATGCCAGCGGTGGTCGAGGAAGAACCTAGTTTTCGAGTAGAATCAATTTCTTCTAACTCGAAACATCATAGACGATTTCAGTAATGATCGAAATTATGGATACAGAATGGTGAAGATGATAATTGGGGGAGAAATCGACGAAAGTCTACCGAGTTTGAAATTGACGACGAAGTTTCCCCGAGATTTCATCATGTGCAGATCGATCAGAAAGTTCAACCACAGACACAGAATCTAATTCGCTTTAAAAATCTAGCCCGACAAAGCATTAGAGTTGGCGTTTCTCTCTGAACGACGGCAGCCTTGGCAACAGCAACTCTGATTGACGCTGGTGTTGTTACGTAGGGAGACGCGTCAAAGGTCGTTTGCAAAAAAAGTATTCAGGCTTTTCACGTTCCCTAGTTGAATTGGTCTGCGAGAAACCTCACTGAAATGATTGATCGGAAATCTTCATTTGAGCCAATCCTGAATCAAACTTCATAAAGAATGAAATTGAAGGGTCTTTAAGCATGCCATTTAAAATGAAACTGATTCCATATCTCTCTCAAAGTGTTGAACGAGTTGTAAAGGAAGTTTCAAATGCTTCTGCTAATATATTTGGAGTTGAGAGACGTGACGGTTTGGTTTTTCCTCGTTGCCATGCCCGAAAACTCGAGAATAAATCAAATTTACGAGAGATGATATGAATTCTATTTTCAGTTAAAACATTTTGATATCATTGTCTTTTATTTACTTATTGCTAATGCTGTTAGAGAAATTAACATGTTGTTATGGGAATTCTATAATTTCGCTATATAAAATGGTGTCTCATTTCGTTAAATCCCAAAAGAAAATTGATACATTCTTTCCCTTTGTTTCACTTCTCTGCTCAGTTTTGGTCATTCGAGCCTTCCAAACTCCTTTTCTCTCTCCTTCTGTTATTTCATTTAGGTTAAGTAATGATGCCACCAGAAAAAATAGTAACAATGAAATAACTCATTTTGATGATGTTCTTCTTGATTACAAGCAGTACAGAGCAGATCCTTCACGTCCATCAGATGGAGATCTTGGTTGTCAGCTGGGCTGCCGGAAGGTTTTCAATGAAAGTACCAAAATGTCCACCTAAAAAGAACCAAATTCTGCAAGAAATTAACCAAATATGATACATATATATATTTATTGTTTATAACTTCAATAAAATACTTTATAAATAATTAGATAGATAAATTACAACACTAGATTCAATTCTTCAAAGATTTGCAAATATATAATAATGGTTAAAAGGTGGATTCACCAGTGATGTTAATTTAGCTTTTTAGAGATTGATCGAGCTCCAAAACAGCTAAATTGGCAACCCTTCTCCGTTTTACGGTGGGCACTTCATGCTCATGCACAGAACACAAAAAACGTTTTAGAATAGAATATTTTTGAAAATTTAATGAGAAATTTTCATTGTTTTTAAATATTTTCATATTTTATCGTGATTTTAACCCATAGGAACCGACTGCGATACCGGTGTCACATACACTTTAATTGATCTGCACAGTCTTATATAGTATTATATTTTATCCTTGATTTTAACTCATGAAGTGTACTAAGTGACATCTAATGAACATCCGGGTGCAGTCACTTGACTGTGTGTCAATTTGCCTACCCAGAATCCCACATAATGCACCTTCAAGTAGAAACGGGTCTGAGTTCTTATGGGTTAAATTAAACAATGAGAAACAGGTCCCGTGACCAACATCTTTTGGTAGCATGCTCAATAAAAGAAAACTGCAAAAAGGGCTGATCAATGAATAAGTTTCTTCTCTTGCCCTTTGTTGCATCACTAAATAGTCCGAATTATCAAAAAAGGGACACGCCTGACCGCTGCCGGACACAAACTAAGGGACCGATTTAGCATAAAATGACATTGTAAATTGAGCCCCCTACTAAACACCTATTTTAGGGGATAATTTCCAAAAATAAAGAAAAGCTTGTATCTAAACATAATAAGGAGTAAATATTTAAATTTTCAGGCCTCTAAGCTCCATTGGTGTGACCTGTACATGCGATACATAGATAGATAGATAGATAGATAGATAGATAGCCAGAATCACTTAAAAATTCAAGAAACCTATGTTTGGTTGACGGTTTCTAATTAGTAAAATCAAAGAAAAGTACCCAATTTCCACGACTTCAAACCAAAAGAACCAAATTTGGTACGAAAGAACCGAATTTGATACGAAATAACCAAATTCAACAGCCCTGGTTATCAGACTTGTCTCCTTGTAGACTAGGCTTTAACGACCCCTGTTCATTCATGTGATAATGGAAGTACTTCCTTTCTTTTTCCAACGATCCAGGAAGATAGCAGTATGCGATGTTATCAGGCATTGTTGCTAATTCCTCATTAGATTTCACTGAGGCAGACGACTCAGATCGTTCTGACAAGGCGGCACCAAACTTTTCTAACCAATTCCAGAGGGGGAGGGAGAGAGAGAGAGAGAGAGAGAGAGAGAGAGAGAGATGTTTATCTGTCTCTGAACAAATGTCATATCATCCAATGGAAAATCAATAATCTTTCCTCATGCAGGCTGATCACTTTTTTTTTCTCCCATGACAGCTTTGTACTTTCCATACTCTTTCGCCAGAACTAGCTTTTATCTATCGGCTTTCAGAAATTCATTGGAGATTAGCGGGGAGACCCAATGTTGCCCAGGTCAGATAGCTTTTCAAATTCCTTTCTTGGAATCTTTTGTTTTTCTTTCAGATTCACTTTTACCTTTAACGCTTAAATTCATATAAACAGATTAAATCAAGGGAATAACTTCTGATCAAGGTTACTTCCTTGCACCTTTAGGTCATTTAAAAAAAACTCTATTCACAAAAGAGTTCCAATTTTTAAAAAAGTCTATTCATTGAACATTTCCACTGTGTTTAGGAGCGGTTTCAAGCGGTTCATGAATTTCAGAGTTTAAAATGGATGGAAATTATGTGCTCATGTCAACAGTCATACATGTATCACAGGGCCTCCGAGAGGGGTTTTATCGGGGGGTACATAGTTTCTTTTGGCCCCTTCACTTCTCCATTATTCGTCCAGTTTGTATCCACTTCATTTTGCAAGAGGGACACATAACTCTGTGTGTGTGTGCTTGGAAATGTTGTGTGCTTTAATATTTGTCACAATTCTATCTTTGATTATTTCTGACATTTGTTCTCAACATGACCACCTATAATGGGTATTAGTGGTTTGTTTGGAGATTTAACCGCGATTAGGATCGATCTGACTCGAACGTGAAAAAGAAGAACGAACAATGCAAACAATTGTTTGGTTTTTCCATATATCTGAACATTTAATAACAGTAGTAAAGAGTGGGAAAATAGTAGAAAGAGAGAGAAAAGAGCTGAGTCTTGCGAATGAAGAGGATTCGCGGGGGCCTTACATTTTAGAAACAGTTCCGTTTAACAAATATTAAAAAGTTCATTGTTCTTTGTAGTATGGAAAGTTCATTTTGCTAGAAGATGTAGTTGGATTTGCGGTTTCTTTGTTGAGACGTTTAGATTGCAGGCAGTTGCAGAGTTCCACGTGGTCTGTTAAATGTAGAGGTGAAACGTTCCTTCTTTGGCCTTTAGTCCGACAACTGTTTTGGTGTTAGGGTCTACTACTACTACTACTACTACTACTACTACTACTAGATACTTGGGGCTAAAAGGCCCTCAAGCGATGTTTTCCCTTCAAGGTGCTGGTGAAAAAAGAGGCTGAGAGCAATATTGAATTTCCCTCCTACTGCTAGGGTCTAATGACATGACCCCTTTTTAGGGGTTTCGCATTGGTTGAATGTTGACCAATGGAAAAGTGCGTAATTTTAACCCCTGTATTTTTTCTGATACGGGGTAAGTACAATGTTTAGGGAAAGGAAGACAATAGATGTTCAATAATACAGTCAGATAACATCAGGGAAATTCTATTCTGGCAACATACATTCTGCACACACCGAACAGGATTGTCGGCAATATTTTGACCATACATTGTTGCACATTTCTCAGTGGTATGTTACAACTTGAATTGTATTAAAATAAATTTCATTAATACTACTTGGAATTCATTTAGACTTCTTTCATTTTAACGCCTTAGATTGTTCTAAAATAATCACTGTTTGTAATTTGGGCCCACAGTCATTGGAATATAGGATGTGAAAATAAATCAATACTACTCAGCTCTGTAGGAGGGCCTGCACTTCTTTTTAGTGACCGCACTTTTTAACTTCTACCCTAACTTTTGGGGGTTTTCCCCCCTGTATGAGATTACAACAATGTGTGTCAACTAAACCTGGAAAAGAAAAGAAATGAAGATAACTTGAAAAATCAAAATTTTGAAAAAGTAAACACTAAGATGGGGTCATGAGCTGAATTCCTTAATGATACAACAAACTAAAATCAAAATTCCCTACGTGTTCCCCTTCCTCAACAATAAACTTATGAAAATGAAATTTATTTTCAATTTCAGTGTTCTGGACGTTATAAATGTTAAAATTCTAAAACTTTTTTTAAAAAACTCTTAAAATTAGTTCCGTCTTGTAAATGTCTTCTAATGCACATGTTACGGCTGTTCAGGCCATTTTAAACATCACCCTTCCCTTCTATTATTTCGATACTTCTCTTGTATCAAATACATTCAGGGGGAGGTGCGGAGTGGCGTAGCCATTGATGGAAATGGGTTTGGGGGAAATAGGTATACAGTAAAGTTGGGTTTCGGGAACTAGGTATACATTAAAGCTGGTTTTGAGGAACTGGATATACCGTATTGTCTCCGTTAGATGACATTGAACATACAAATAGACCTGGGAATTGAGAAGTAGGTATATGCTGCGTGCCCTCCCCATTTCCACCACGGATCAAATACATTCGAATCGGTGGAAGGGATTAGTCATGTTGTGATCCTCTGGAATCTACTCATTGCTAAAATAAAAAATAAAAGAGACAAAAGTAAAAACAAAATCACTTTTGCATCGGAATAAAATCAATTGCAGCAAAAAGAATGTAAAAGGAAACACGAAAGAAAAGAAATGAACAAAAAGCAACAAAGAAAAGATAAAAACAAAAATTACCTGTAATCAAAATAGACAATTGCAAGAAGAAGAGTTTAGCGATTTATTTCCTCCACTTTTAGAGAGCGGAATAAAATGGTGGCTTGCGATTTCTGTTAACGACAGCCATTTTGTTGTTGTTGTTTGTCTGCGAAGCTGTTTATCTGCCATTTTGTTGCAAACGTAAACACATTCTCTTGTTCAACTCAACTGCTGGTGGGATTTCATTTGAGTTTAGGCTAAAATAAATGACTCGATGATTAAATAAACATCCTTGTCAAACCCTAAACATCCATGTGGGGAGTGGGGAGTGAACGATGGCAAAATAATGTAACGTGATATGTTCCGTCTACTTTCATCACCTTTTTTCTTTTTCTCCTTTTTTTCATCACCTTTTTTCTTTGTATCATTTTTCATCGCTTTTTCTTTTTATCATTTTTTCATCACCTTTTTTATTTTTATCAATTTTCATCGCTTTTTCTTTTTATCCTTTTTTCATCACCTTTTTCTTTTTATCATTTTTCATCGCTTTTTTTCTTTTTATCCTTTTTTCATCAACATTTTTCTTTTTTCCTTTTTTATCACCTTTTTTCTTTTTATCATTTTTCATCGCTTTTTTCTTTTTCTCCTTTTTTCATCACATTTTTTCTTTTTATCATCTTTCATCGCTTTTTTTTTCCTTTGTCATCACCTTTTTTCTTTTATCATTTTTTCATCACCTTTTTTCTTTTTCGCCTTTTTTCATCGCCTTCTTTTTTCTTTTTCTCCTTTTTTTATTACCTTTTTTCTTTTTATCCTTTTTTAATCACCTTCATTTTTCTATTTCTCCTTTTTTCATCACCTTTTTTCTTTTACTTCTTTTTTCATCGCCTTCTTTTTTCTTTTTCTCCTTTTTTATTACCTTTTTTCTTTCCATCATTTTTTCATCACCTTTTTTCTTTTCATCATTTTCTCATAGCCTTTTTATTTTTTATCCTTTTTCCATCGTCTTTTTTCTCGATCTTTTTGATCACCTTCTTTTCTTTTCCTCATTTTTCATCGCCTTTTTTTCTCCTTTTTCCATCACCTTTTTTCTTTTACTCTTTTTTTCATCGTCTTTTTTCTTTTTCTCATTTTTTTCATCACCTTCTCTTTTCTCTTTCTTAATTGTGCGCAGTTTTTAACATCGAGTGTGCGAAATTATTGAATTTTGTATGGAAATAAAGTTGTTTTTGTTTATTTTATTTGTGCACCGTGTTTAACGTTGAGTGGGCGAGTGTGTGGAACGTTCAAGGTTTGTATGGAAATAAAGTTGTTTTATTTATTTTATTTGTGCACTGTTCAAAGCAATGACAATGTAATTCATGCATTTACTTCTGTTTTCCTTTGATAGGGGGGATAATCTTCAGTTCATTTTAAGGTTAACAGGAGTTACCTCCATTTTACGTACGGAAACTAGGAATCAAGCTTTGTTTGCTTATTCCTGTAGACTCCGTGTGGGGCATAGGGCCGCAACCATGCTGCAGTAGTCTCAATAGCTAGTAGGTTTTAATGGGTTGGAGTTGCTTTCCCCATGCCTATCCCCTCCTCCTTTACCCGGGATTGGGACCAGCTATGGTAACTGCCATACCAAAACATCTATTCTGATCAATATATGACGTATTGTTGGGATTTTCTGGGATATTTTTACGCGAGTAGGATCTTACTAACTCAAAGGATGAGAGAAAAAACAACAATGCAACAAGTTTTTGGTTTTGCATAAATCCGATCTTTAATAATAGAAGAGTGTAGGGAAAGAGAAAAGGGGGAGTAAGGGTTGGGGTGGTGGAATAGCGAAAAGGTAGGGGTTCGCGTGGAACGCTTCACAGTGTAGTCGAGTTATTTCCGATTATTGGAATGTTGGATGCTGTAATATTCGAAGCAACTACGTTGAAGAATGGCTTGCTGGGTAGCTGTAAAGTTCCGTTGAATGTTGATGCGAAAAGGTTCATTTTGCTCTGCTATCAGTGAAGAGTTTCGGTGTTGGGGCATAATTTCCCACGTGCCTAGAGCCAACACTACTTACAACAGTAATTTGTATTTGTAAGAGTCAATATTGGGCTGGTTCTCACAGTAAAAATAGATGGTGGTCTCTTCGTATTCTTGTGAGTGCGTAGATGATGAAAAAAGAGGTTGTTGATAGAAAGGGGCTGCCGCTGCTGCTGGTGGTAGCAGTTTATCCCAAGGGCTTAAGCCCTTTGAAGTAGGTTTTGTCGCTTCTAGAGCTGGTGAGAAAGAGGATGGTAGTAGCATTTAAACTTCACTGGGCCTTTTCAGGGGCTTCCTATTGTTCGTAATTTTAACCCCTGTAATTTCTGTTACGAGGAAGTAGAGTGTTTAGGGGAACGAAAGCAGATAAAATTTCCAATACTATCAAGCGTTTCTTTTTTTTACAGTGTTGCCAAGTATTGTTATTAATAGCTATAACTGGCTTAAAAATGGCTAAATCGACTAAACTTTTCAATTTTAAGCTAACTGTATAGCTAAAAATGTATATATACTCAATTAAAGCCCACTTATCAAATAATATAACCATACACTAAGACTCCAGAACAAACTATGATAAGAATTGTACACTTACTTTAATTTAAACTTACTAATTGTTTTTTTTAATAGCCGGATCTTTGGGTGAACTATCTCCACCCTCCTCTTCCTTCTCCTTCTGCTACTTCTACCACAACTAGTAATGCTACTACTACGTTTAGAATCACTTTGAAATTGCAAATCACAGATATGGACGTAAGGATGTTGGACGCATCGTTGAACTTATGGTTCTTGTTTATTAATGAATCTCCTATTTCAAATTGATCATACTTTCCCAGACAATCTAATAATATTGTATATTTTATCTGATATTACAAAATGCTAGTTACAGCAAATACATAAGTGAAAGAGCGTTACTAATTGTATTAGGTGGGGAGGGGGTACGTAGAGGTGCAGAGTGGCGTAGAGGTTATCAGCACTGATCAAATCTATGTAAATACAAATGTGTTGCTTGCATGTTTGTACAGTCTAGCGACAAGTAGATTTATTGTATTTATTGTAGTATGGTGATACTATTAATGTATTGCTGATGAGTCTGTTCCTGGGGTCTGGGCATCGATCTAATCTCTCAGATCGGAATGTCCTATCAGTTCCAGCCACATGGGACAAATATGCACTGACAATTATTATTGAGGCGGCGGAAGGGTTAGGGTTAAAGGGAGGCTGGATATTTGCAATCATTTTCAGATTCATCCTTATTCATGGAATAAATAGCAGAAGGGTTTAACTGTGATAACATTTTAATAATTGAGTTTATTACATGATTCCAGATAAGATCTTTGCAGAGAAAAATGGCTGTAAAATGAGGAGAACGGGTGATTTGTCTGGAATACAGACAATACGAGCAAAAGGTCTGTAGCCCACAAGTTTGAATTTGTCCAGGATTATGGTTTGATGGCATTTCTTCTGGTAATTGACTGCTAATTATCAGTCTTACAGCTTCATATGTGACTATCGGGAGGATGCGTCGGTTGTATACCCTTCTTTTTAGGACTAATGGGGTTCTTTTATTTTTAAAGGTTGAGCTTGCTGTTGTTTACTCGTTGAATGTCATGGACTTCATTATAAAGGAAACTCGAAGACTTGCTTGTAAAAATATCTGGATATATTTATTATACAACATACATCTTTGTTGGCCGGAGAGTGAAGAGTGGGAGAGAGATGATAAGGAGAACCGCCAGGCTATCCCCAACAGGGACAGCGGTCTTGTGCCTTTCGGCTCTGCTGATGTCTGCGTCTTCTTTGAGTGTCGAGATTTCTGTCCGCTTCTCTTTGAGTGTCGGGTCTGCTTTATAGGCCTCTCCAACGCCTACATGGTGTGAATAACGGTGTCAATCACCGGTTCCCATTTCCTGTTTTGAACACTGACAATATTTAGACAATATACCTATTTCCTGAGGTGACTGGGTTCACTTACATTTCAGTCCGGAAACACATATCATAACATTGCCAACCTAGATTGATTCTTTGCCTGATTTATTTTCTTTTTGAGGATTTCATGCAGATTACTTGTCTTAGGTAGATGTAGTGGTCTACTTTCTTCAGCTCTGCGTTTTCGATTTTTATCGTTGTGTCTTTGTCTTCAACATGTTTGTTGTACATACAGCTTTTACTGAAGTTCATGTGAAGATCAACTTTCTTGCTTTTTTCTTTCAGTTTGTCTAGCATTATTTGGAGATCCTGAAGATTCTCAGCAAAAAGGACAATGTCGTCTGCAAATCTAAGGTTACTTAGGTATTTGCTTATCTTATTCCTTTATTTGGCCAGTCTAGTAAAACTATCCTTATTTCCATCGTTTGTAACAACAGCCTAAAGAACTGCCTTCATTTGGGTATATAATGAAACTGTAGTAGTAGTAGTAGTAGTAGTAGTAGTAGTAGTAGTAGTAGTAGTAGCAGTAGTTATATTACCAGCAGCCGAAATCGGTGAAAACACATTCAGCCGTTCTCTTTTAGTGAATATCTTTATGTTTCGGACCTACCCTTTGGCGTACCCATCCACTGCTTCCCTCTCCCTCTCCCCACCCGCTGTTCATTTCCATCTCATTTTATTTTATTGCCTTCCTTCTTTTCTTGCCTTACCAGTAGCCTCAGTGAGTCTGATCGTTGTGTCTTTGTCTTCAACATGTTTGTTGTACATGACCTTTGTTTTACTGAAATTTCTTGCATTATTTGGAGATCATGAAGGTTTTCAGCAAAAAGGACGATGTCATATGCAAATCTGTGGTTACTTAGGCAATAGCCGTCTATTCTGATTGTAGTCTAATCGTCTTGTACATGTTCTGCCGACATGAGAAGTCTCGTTGCACATTTAGTTATCTATGGAGGGAAACAAACAATTGGTCCATACAGGAGAAAAACCTCTCCCACGTGGCCGGAGAGAAAGACGACAAAATTCATCAATTTCAAGGAAAGTGTGGATTCCTTTTATTTCCGTTGATAGCTTCGATGCAGGGCTGGTTCGCGGATCAATCGGGGTATTGGATTCCGTTTCATTGAAATGTTCCTAGTTACATTACTGAATGACTGACGGTGCGTGGTAGCAGTTCAAATCAGGACATACTGGTTTTCTTCCTCCTACTCACTCCTAACCTTTCAACGTTGAGGAGTCAAGCTCCTAGCTGTTGAGCTGTTGCTGCTCTGAGCTCCACTGACTAACTGCCGCCCGATTTGAATCGGCAGCGCACCATTACAAATACCCAGCGGAGCTGATTGGTCGAACGCACTCCCTTTATTCCTTTGGTCGTCCGTTTGACCTACTTTCTAGCTGAGCTCAAAACTAAATAATACTATCCCCCCAAATTCCAGTCTTCTGTACCCTCCTTCTTTCAGCAAACGAACACACTAACACACGACCAGAGTGTATTTCATTCCTTTATTTGCCCAGTCTAGATTTTGGAAGACCTTTGGAACTGAAAGGTGGAAACTAACAAAAAGATTGGCTCTCAAACTAAGAATCATACAACGTGCCCAAGAGAGGATCATGCTTAACATCACATGGAGAGATCACAAGACAGCACAGTATATTAGAGAAAAAACATGATTCAGAGATATCATAGAATCCATTAGAAAACTCAAATGGTAATGGGCTGGTCATGTTGCAACCGACGGATATCACGGATCACAACATGTGGCTGGAAAAGATTAGATGGCATGACGAACTAAACAAGTTCAGAAAGTATAGGCTCATGATACAGAGTACGGGCGAATTTCGAGGAAGGTCTGCCCAACGACGTACGCTAAAAGTCTGACGATGATGCTGATGATGCTCAGTCTTTTAGCATATCTGTTGATTTTATAATAAAGAAGGATGCATATGTCACTGTTATAACGCTGATGTTGGAGTCCAAGAAAGTCAACCGTGCTATAACCAATCCGCGATAACTACGGGGTGTGTTTGGGTGTGTTCAACGGCAAGCGTGAGATGAAAGACGACAATCATCGTTTAAAAACTAAGTGAGATTTGAACAAATAAACAAAGGCATTCTTTAATGTTTGTTTTTTGTATTAAATAATACGACAAACATAATTATAATATATTACAACATATACCGAATATCAGTATAAAAAAACAAAATATGTGCATATGTACATCAATGACTTGACCTTTTCAACCCATAAGCTTCTGCACCTTCAGATACCCTGTGTCAGTGTGCCTGAGCTCCTGAAAGGAAGAGGGGAACAAATTAACAAAACAAAAGTGATACATATTTGTCTAATTCATTTCATTTTTACTGCTGGTTTGCCGGCTGGGGGTGGGTGAGAGTTGTGTCACTCCTGTCATGAGAAATGAAGAATCGAGCAAACGGGTTCAAAGGTTAATTCTGTTTTATTCGCCGTTTTCTGGAAGAGTTGGCGATAACATTGGTTGAAATGCTGGGGTCAACCAACCACCCGCATTATATCGCCACTTGAAATATGTTCTGTTGTGGTGGAACTAAGAGAAACAATTGGCGAAGGTAATTCTGATGATCAATGACAAGCTCACTCAGGTTTTAAAGGGTGTCGAAGTTCAGCTTCTCCTGTGTGCCAGGACACCTAGGGCCAGGACTGTATAGCTGTGTATTTTATAACATTTTGGTATAATTAAAATTATCAAAGGTGATTCTCATTGTCAAGAAGAGGTCCAGAATTTTTTCTTTGGTGGCTTTGATGTCCAATCTTTGAAATCTAAGTAGGTACATTACCGAAATACGCTGGAGCCAATGGATTTGGTGTCCAATCTTTGAAATGTAAGTAGGTAGACTACAGAAACCCTCCGAAACACTCAGGAGCCGTTGCCTTTGATGTCCAATCTTTGAAATGTAAGTAGGTAGACAACAGGAACACTCGAGAGTCGTTGCCTTTGATGTCCAATCTTTGAAATGTAAGTATGTAGACAACAGAAACACTCGGGAGCCGTTGCCTTTGATGTCCAATCTTTGAAATGTAAGTAGGTAGACAGCAGGAACACTCGGGAGCCGTTGTCTTTGATGTCCAATCTTTGAAATGTAAGTAGGTAGACAACAGGAACACTCGGGAGCCGTTGCCTTTGATGTCCAATCTTTGAAATGTAAGTATGTAGACTACAGAAACCCCACGGAGCCGTTCGCGTGAACTTATGATTACTCTGGTTCCATGGCACAGCGACCTGAGAGGAGAGACAAATAATTTAGGTAGTTTATTAAAAAGGTTGGAAGATATATGGAAGAAACTATATATTCTTTTAATAAGATGGTAGGAAGAGAGAGAGTGAAAGGAAACTTTGGTAGTTTAAAAAGAATGTAGGAAGAGATGGGGAAGAAAAGAAAGTTAGGTAGTTTAATACAAAGGTAGGAAGGGATAAGGAAAAAAAGAAAGTTTGATAGTTTAATATAAGGACGAGAGAGGGGAAAGACCCTCAGCACCCGAAGCCCTCAGTCCAATAAAGGTTCAATGAAAGGGATAGGAACACGGGAGAAATTGTAGCACCGTATGTTGCTTAGTCTTCAAAAGCTTTCGGGGCATTGCGTGTTTGGCACTGATTTGTCTGACATGATAGATAGGTGTGTCTGTGGAATACGCAATGAGCTCATCCAACAAATATACAGACAGCCATATCAATTGCAACATCAAAGGTGCGAGCAATGTCAAATCTTGAGGACTCGAAACAATCGACTGAGCCAAACACTTTGAGACTGGAAACGCGTAAATGGGAGATATAAATCCGAAATGTCTGCTATCGCTGTCGTGGGAGGGCCATAAGTTCTAGGATTGCTGTTTTCGGAACAGTGAATGTCATTACTGTCATAAGAGGGTCCACATTGCTATCATTTGTCAGAAAAGGCAACGAAACACAAAACAAATTAGGACCTTCTCACATAGAATATCATGATCAATACCCTATACAGAAGTAAAAGTCCTACCTCAGCGAAACTCATTATAGATCGCTTGGAGGGTTTAAGAATACTAGAGCCAGTTGAGGTGTCCTGAATCGGCTGTCCTGATTTGCTCCTATTGTAAAGAGTGACAATTCTATCCGAATATGTGGGGACTACAAGGTCACTGTGAACCAAGCATCACATTTGGATAACAACTCAATTCTTAAATCAGATGATTTGTTCACCAAAGGTATTGGGCGAATACGATACGCAAACTGGACTTGTCACAACAAAGGATGTTGGATGAATCGAGAGAGTCTCTGACAATCAATACCCACAAAGGACTTTTCCAACCAACACGATTAGCTTATGGAGTTAAGTCTGCACCGGGAATTCTTTCAACGGGAGATGGAAAAGCGATTATCATCCATTCCTTTCACCGTAGTCCGTGTTGATGACATTCTTGAGAAACTGATCAGACCCATCTGCGAAATGACTGGTCAGTACTGCAAGTTCTCACGATCTCAGAACTCCGTCTTCGGAAGGACAAATGTAAATTAATGCTCCCAGAAGTGGTTTAGTTGGGCATGCAGATCAGTAAGGAGGCGTTGAGGACAGTCACAGGAAAAGTGGAGGCAATTAAAGTCATGAATGATGAATTATTACCACTGCTACATTCCGAATGGACACACACTCCAAATCAGATTGGTGACCATATATTCAGCGTTGTACATGACTGTCTGATGTGGGGTAATAGAGTCTAGATACCCCCACAAGGAAGGCAGCTTTTGGAGAAACTTCATCAAAGTCACCCTGGTATGAGCCGTAGATATGTAGACTGGCCTAGTGTGGACATAGCAGTTGAAGAGAAGGTTCGCAGCTGCCACTCATGCCAAAAACATTAGAAAGGCCCTGAAAGAGAACCGATACATTCTTGGGAATGGCCTCATTCCCTTTGGAAGAGAATACACCTTGACCATACTGGGCCTTACCAAAACCAAATGTTTCTAATAGTGGTTGATTCTTTCTCTGAATGGTTAGAGGTACTTCCGCCAACAGGTTCTACAGCATCCATCACCATTAAGAAAGTACGACAAGTGTTTGCCACACATGGTCTGCCTGAAGTTTGTGTTAGGGATAACGGGCCTTCTTTTATCAATAATGAATTCCGTCAATTTCTACACAAAAATGGAATCCATCAAGTGACCACTGCTCCATACCACCCTGCATCGAACGGTCAGGTAGAGCGATATGTGCAAACCTTTAATGGTGACATTTACACCAGCCTGTATCTTTTCTTACTGTTATCAATCGACCCAATAAACTACCACTAATGTCTCTCCGGCTGAGTTACTTATGGGACGCCGTCTAGACACAGCACTTGATCTTCTAACCACCAAATCCATAAAGGTCAGCATTATTGAACAAGGACGAGGGAGGGAGTAGGAAGGAGATATTCAATGCAGGAAATTTAGTGTATGTATTTTGATTTAATAGAGGAAAGTTGATGCCAGGTATAATTAATAAAGCTTCAGGGAACGTGACATTCGTCATTCGTCTAATCGATGGAACCCCAGTTAAACGGCATCTGGATCAAATGGAACATCGTTATGATTCGCCTCGGGTTGAGAAGGACGGTGAATCTGTTATAACTCAGTCTCCCATGTCCTTGGCATCCATACCTTCGCCTCTTACCGGGCAAACCAGCCAGATCAACCCACCTCCTGATATCACACGTTCTGCTGAAACCAATTCAGCAACGCATTGATTCTGCCTTTCAATACGCCACCTAACCGACCAGGTCGGAATCGTGGTCCTCCTAAGTATCTCAGTGATTATGACCGTTCCTAAGACCATTTGTTAACCTAAGGGAGACATATGTTATATCTCTTTTTTCTAGGAAACGGCAGTTAATTACAAAGGGATTAATGTATTATACAATGGAATTAACTGTGTAGGATTAGATAAATACTGCCATTGTTAAGCAGTGACAGTCTATGCAAGGAATAGTCTTTCGATTCAGAGATATTTTTCTTCATACATGCATGCATTCGCTTATGTCTGTCCACACGATATCTCCAAGACTTCCCAATTAATGTCAATAACATTTTGTGAAATGATGGGCCCTGGGTTAAGGAAGGGGTGATTAAAAGTGGGCGCAGATCCACCAATTTGTTTTTGATTGAGAGATATCTTATTATTCTGCGTGAAAAGAGTTTAAAAACTAACGGTAAATGAAAAGGCTAAATTTAAATTTCGAGTGAAGTAACTCAATATGTGAAGATATTACGAGAATTACGTTCTCTCCCCTGTTTTTTTAATATTTTGTATTCATTCAGTTTTTAGTTGGTGTACGGCTTTTGCAGAAGTATACGTTTCTCTATGTACAGCTGTAGTATTTACACTGTTGATATGTTGTATACTCGTTGAATGTCCTGGACTTCATTAGAAAGAAAACTCGAAGACTTGCTTATAAAAATATTTGGACATATTTTTATTAAACAACATACATCTTTGTCGGCCGGAGAGTGAAGAGTGGGAGAGAGATGATAAGGAGAACCGCCAGGCTGTCCCCAACAGGGACAGCGGTCTTATGCCTTTCGCCTCTGCTGATGTCTGTGTCTTCTTTGAGTGTCGAGATTTCTGTCCGCTTCTCTTTGAGTGTCGGGTCTGCTTTATAGGCCTTTCCAACGCCTACGTGGTGTGAATAACGGTGTCAATCACCGGTTCCCATTTCCTGTTTGGAACACTGACAATATTTAGACAATATACCTATTTCCTGAGGTGACTGGGTTCACTTACATTTCCGCCCAGGTGTCAGTCCGGAATCACATATCATAACATTGCCAACCTAGATTGATTCTTTGCCTGATTTATTCGGGACAGCGGTCTTGTGACTTTCGACCCAGCTGATGTCTGTCTCTCTTCTTTGAGTGTCGAGATTTCTGTCCGCCCCCAAGGATGGCAGTCTTCTGCTTTATAGGCTTCTCCAACGCCTATGCGGTGTCAATCACCGGTCCCCATTTCCTGTTTACAACACTGATGCAATATACCCATCTCCTAAGGTGTACGAGGTCACTTACATTTCCGCACAGGTGTTTGTTCGTCCGGAAACACATATCATAACAGATAGACATTTATCAAGAAACAAAATACATGGATATTTTCTTTTACTACTATTTTTAGACCTTTAAATACAAACTCTGCTAAAACATTATCAAGAACAGAACGACATTAAACTTCCATGTTTTAAGGTGTGGGTTGCCTAATGGTTAAGAATAGAATCAGCGAACCAAGTTCACTTTGCATTAAAACACCTGGGAAAGGCATAGATCCACTTTACCCGCCTCAGTTATAGCAGAGCAGTCGGAGCTTTTTAACCCTGTAAGGCAGTCCATCTTAGGTGCCGGGGTAGCCCACCTCCCCATAAAAACCCACAATCAGTGATGGAAATGGGTTTGACGAAATAGGTATATTGTAAGGCTGGGTTTTGGGAACTAGGTATAGAGTAATGTCTCCATTTGTAGACATTGAACAGACAAAAAGCCTGGAAATTGAGAAGTAGGTATACGCAGTAGACTTGCGTACCCCCACACCCATTGAATCCAATGCGAGAACAAAGTGTTAACCAGAATTACATACAAATCGTGCAAAAACCTATACGAAAATAGCACTGCAATAATTAGACTACATAAAGATACAAACAAGATAAAGATAGCAAAAGGAGTAAGGGATACAATATCACCTAAACTATTTAGAGCGAGCCTTGAAAGCATCTTTTGGAAAACTGATTGGGAGGAAATTGGAATAAACATAGACGGAGAATATTTAAACCACTTGAGATTCGCCGATGACGTTTCCAGGACGTCAGAAGCATCCGAATAATTACAATCTTTCTTTTTTGCGCGTAAGGGCGTTATTCGGATCTGGGATCGAATCTGCTCAGGCTGCTATACTGTCAACAGAATACCATAGTCAGCGCACATCTGCTTATGTAGGAATGACCAGGGTCTGTACTTAAGGTTGCAGACAGTCGTACTGTCATGTGGATCTGCGCCTACAGTTGCAGACAGCCGCAATATCATGAAAATCTGTGATCAAAGTTACAGGCAGCCGTTCAGTTCTGATTCTCCTTCAAAGGGTCGGGAGAACTCTATAGCCAGCTCAGGCTTCTTCTAACTACGGGATGCTCACGTTCTAACCACAGTTCAGCCTTACTGTGGAGGGTTACTCCGCACATTGGCCCCGCCGTCTATGGTCCAAATGCTATGGAAAACCATCCCAAAATCTTCGTTCGCGAAGCCAAGCCATTCATGTATATGTTTATACGAGGTCTACCCATAAGGAAACCGAACTTTCAAAACAGTGCACGAATGAAACGTTTCAGAGTGCTCAGGATTGGAATATCATGTAGCAGTGACCATGGCCATTTGTGTAAAAGAAGCTCTATCAAGCTACGTTCGTTAGTATTTGATATACACTTGCCAAAGTGAACGTGTGTCTAGAACGCTTTCCTGGTAGAGGTGGTTAGACAAAGCAAACACAAATGTGGATATAACAGTTATTAATATACTGAGTGGTGTAATAGTCGTCAAGGGAGATCTTCTTGCCCTAAACTCTTTTGCTAATTATGTATTTATTATTTACCAGCGATGGGATTGGAGTCTTGACATTCTGATTCCCCAGCTGAACATTCAGAAAAAGAAATGATTTTTCAGCAACACATAACATTGGTCAATTGTGTTTATCAAAAGTTCAGAGATCAAAAGTATTGTTGGTTACATTAATAAGGAGCCTTGGTGCAAAAACTAGCCTTCATAACATTTGTAGATTATTCTCTATGTGATAGAACAAGCTGTTCTTTTCTTGGGGATGTTTTTTATCAGCGCAACATTCATGACTCTTATAACGTGTTTCACTATGTGTTTTGTTAGTTTCTTATATAGCTATAATTATCAATCAAAAAGTTTTTGGGGGGCCATCATTGGTTGTTTTGTGTCAGCCA
>VCCN01003276.1:246260-257223 GCA_006491835.1 Architeuthis dux
CAAGTTCAAGCCTTACCCTAACCAGTTAGGGTAATTCTAATCTACCCTAATTCATTGATAATTCTCACTAAATGCTTGATACACTGCCATCTAGTAGTATCATCATCATCAGCAGCAGCAGCAGCATCAACAGCAGCAGCAGTATCAGCAGCAGCAGCAGCCTTTTAACATCCATCGTTGGACATAGACCTTCCTCAAGATTCACCAGATATCTCGATCGCCGGCGTCGTGATGCCATTGTCTTACATGTTGCCGGACACAATTTCGCATATGCTCTCTGGGGATCCACGTTGTGAGTCGTGATGTCCAGCGGTTGTCTAACATTCTCGCAACATGATTTGATTGTTTTCTAATATAATGTGATGCTGAGCATGGTACTCTCCTGTACACGTTGCATGGTTCTTAGTTTGAGAGCCAATCTTTTGGTTAGGTTCCATGTTTCAGCTCCGTCGGTGACTATCGGGGGGTGGGGGCGCATCGATTGTCGATCCTTCTTTTTAAAACTAATGGATCTTCTTGTTCTTTTAGTGGTCTACTTCAATAGAAAATCTGTGTTTTCGATTTTGATCGCCGTGTCATTGACCTCAACGTATTTGTTGCGCGTGACAAAGTTGTAATATTATTTGAATTTCTTAGATGAAACACTGTCAATTATCAACGTCTGATTAGTGTCTCTTTAATCTTAATTCCTGTGAAATTCTATCAGAAATAAGGAATAACGGTTATATGGCTAGTTTGAATAACTGTAACCGGTTGCCCTTGTGGCCTAATCGGTAAGGCAGCTGATCCAAACAGACATTCCTCCAAGGATAAGGGATCCAAATTCAAGTCCTGCCGGAGGCTTATTCTTCATTTACAATCTGATTATATTAATAATAATCATAAAATGACGATCTGGGAGTTGCTATAAAAATCAATTGAAATAAGGATGGAATAAGTCAGGGTTGAGGTGCTTGTATCCATTGAGCAACTGAAAAAAATAATGTAAAATAGGTCTGGTTAGTCAATCAACAGATATGGTTAGTCACAGAAACCGTCATGCAACCAATGTCTTTTAGCAGTATGCCATGTTGGGGGTGATCAATTACAGAATTGGAATATGAGGTGATTAACGAATAAGTTACTTCTCTAGGCCTTTGTTACGTCACTAAAAAGTCTGAATTTTCAACAAAAAAAACAAGCGTGAATTCTGCCGGGCATAAACTAAGCGACCAATTTAGCATAAACTTACATTGTAAATTGAACACCCCACTAAAAACCTATTATGAGAGGGAGTTTCTTAAGTAAATGCTTAAATGTTAAGCTGTACGCACAACACAGAACCTGGCAGAACCACTTAAAAACTGAAGAAAGTTATGTTGACTCTGTTGACAGTTTGTAGCCAATGCGACGTCTCGTCGTTGGGCTGTACATTTACGGGGCTGAGTTATCTGTATTTGGTCCATACCGGAGAAAACCTCTCCTGCGTGGCCGGAGAGAAAGACGACACAATTCATTATTCTCAAGGAAAATAGGGGTTGCATTTATTTCAGTTGAATGTTTTTCTCTAAATCTAGCGAGTTGGTTAAATTCTGTTCCTAGTTGCTTTACTGAGAGAGTGACCAGTGGGGTGATGATAGTAGTTCAAATCAAGCCGTATTGGTTTCTTCCTGCTACTCTCACGATGACGGGTGCTCCTAGCTGTTGGCCCCTTGCTGTCCTCTGTCGAACTGACTAACTAACCACCTAACTGCCGTCCGATTTGAAATCACGACGCACCCTTAAAAAAACACTCTGGTTGATCGAACGCATTTTCTTTGTTCTGACTTTTGTGTGACCCGTCATCTTTTTTACCCAATTCCTAGCCCAGAAAACATATGGCATTTTGGCGCAAGTGCCAATACTATCACCCCAAATTCAGGTCTTCTGATAAGTGAACACGCGAACACACAACCCGGGTGTATTTCATTACAAATGTTGGTTGTCAGTTTCTAATATTTCATTGTATATGACAAGAATAAACAATTGGATTTTGGAAGTGTTACATGCCTGGGGGTAGAAATGGGGTTGATAAACGCGGGGTGGGGGGTGATAGCTGACATTCCTATATGGGTTGATGGGACTACCCAAGGGGTCAATAAATGCCGCCGGGTCAAAATGGGTTTAATAAACGCCGGGTGGGGGGTGATAGTTGGTATTCGAATAAGAAATAAGAAATACATAAATAACAACCTGCTAATAGATATATACCTAGCAGAAGTACCTGGCATTGCCCGGGTTTCTAAATATCAAAAATGAATCCAATCACATGAGTTCACAATACTTTCCATGAATTGCTTTAAAAAGATGCTGTCAATCTTCACATGAATGTTGATTCTATCAGAAGTGAAAAAACCTTTAAAAATAATGTAAAATATTCCTTTGTATATGGATGTAAGTATCATCGCTCCCCGCTTATAGTCTTATCGAGAGTGTCACGGGGTTAGGTACACACGGTCAATTGTTATAAAGACCCACTTCTGGCTTGCCAGGCCTGTCGAAACTTCGTTCTGCTTACGGCACCTGGTATTCTCCAAACACCCATCTAGGTAATGACAAGGTTCGACATTGATTAACTTCTGTAATCTTACGATAACCGATGTATCCAGGGCTCGAAATTAACGTCGTCCCGAGGACGGTAGAAATGTGTTTGGGGGCGAAAAAATATCTTCCCCGTGACGGAAGTGATTTATAAAGAAATCTTTTTTTTTTAAAATCACTTCCGTCCCGGATGCGTCAGAGGAAGATATCTTTTGTTTTGGATTGTTTTACGGGACGGTTTACATTTCCTTCTAGACGGTTAAAATTGTTAGTAAATGCAGTTAGTCTGGAGCCCTGGGTGTATCTAACATGATTTGGCCGTAACCCCTTAGCCTTGGAGAGAGGTTTTCTCAATCCTACTCCGTGTGCTGAGGCTTAGTAGAGAGGCATTGAGTACCATTTTAAAAGTCTTTTGTGTGACTCGGCATTCGATTGAACCACGACCTACCGAACCGAGCACTCTACCACTTGGCCATGGTGATCAGTCGTCTGTATAGGACAAACAAAAACAATTGGAAAATGTTGAGACAAAATCATAAAATAACTGGGAAACAAGCCAAAGTTATTTCTAAGATGACAGAACAAAAACAATGGAAAAAACGAGACACTGTGAAAAAACAAATCAAATCATGACAGGAACTGAAATCTCATGACGATTCACGACAGCAGAAAATATCCTGACAAACTCAAAAATTCTTTGGTGCATTGGGGAATGCCAAGCGTCTAGAATAAAACAAAACAATCATCTTCATGCTGACTGGCTATTCAAATGTTGCTGGTCGTACCTACAAATCTTAACCATTCATTCATATCCATTTGCTCTGCTGTATTAAATATGACGATATTGTAACGGTTATAAAACCAATTCAAGGGTGTCAATAATCGTGAGCAGCGCTTTATATCACTTGCCATAATAACTGACATTATTGTTTCTCTAAATATGTTTGCATTTGACATTTGAGTTACAAATATGCTTTGGGTTCGTTTCAGCAAAGTTCGCTTTTCGTTTCGTCCACAAATCTTCATAGATTTAAATGTGTGTTTCGTTTTGCTATGAAATAAAGTGTTCTTTCCTTATGTCAGTCCACACGATATCTTCAAAGGTTCTCAATGAAATTGTGTAGAATGGTGGCCAATATAATACGAAAGAAGACAGAAATCTTCGAGCGGATTCATGGCTTTTAGCTAACTGTCCGCAACCACAAAATATCTTCAAAGGTTCTCTGTCTGTCCACATGATATCTCCGGAAATTCTTAATTAATTTCAATGACATTTTGTGGGAGAGCGGGCAATAGGCTGCATCAGAAGGGATTACATTTTGGAGCGGATCCATCAACAGTTACCTCCCCTATGTTATAGCTATCAGTCTACACGGGTGTTTCATTTTAAAACAAAGGTTATGACACTTGATTGTAAATAGCTCGAAAAGACTTGCTCTGGGGTATATTGTTCTTCTATAAACTTTTCTCATCATGACATTGTCTTTCAAACGATCTACAATATGCCCATTGCGGCACCGAAAATAGTTTTTTTCTGAATACGGCACCACACCGAAAATCCTCCATTATGAAAATTGCCGCTAAATTCATTTTGCAACTGATCTGGAACCTCTACCCAATATATCCTTACTCACTGAAAGTCCCTCTAGCATTTCCAATTGGTTTAAGACAACTCTAAAATTCTCACGGGGCTATATTACAGCGTCAGGACTAAAAGCAATTTCGTTTCGTTTTTCTTTTTTTTAATTTAAAAAAAAACGAAGCGAAACAAAACGAAACCAAGTCTGAAACTGCACATCTACTAAAGTAGTATCATTATTTGTTTTTCTGTACATTCCGGTTCAAATATTCCAGGGGGGGGCTGATAGTCTAAAATGTTTCTCATCTAAATTAATAAATAGATAAATATAGTATACAATTGAATAAAAGTGAAAAATATCCTGGTTATCAAACATTTTCAAACTTTTGAAGATGCGGAATCATAGTTCCCCCCTGAGCTGTGCACGTGAGCGCGTGCACACACGTTTTGCAACCAGCGCACAAAGGAAATTAATGTGCGCACAACGTAACGTTAGTTACCTAAAATAATGGAGTACTGAATGAATTGAAAGAGTTTTGATCTAACCATTTTCCAGCATTTTTAATAATAATCTGGGCGTTTTTGTTATTAATTTATTTTGACATTGCATCACATAAAAATATGAAATACCCATTAATATTTTATTTAATGGAACAACAAACAAAGTAATTCAAAATATAGAATGAAATATTAACTAATGCCGTCACACTTGTATAAAATATGCTAATGCAGTTTTATCAGCCATAAGAAATAGGCTGAGTCAACATTATCTTGAAGCAATTTCAAATTTACATTTGGATTAACATTTAGTGAGCATTATGGGTTATTGTCGACGATGTTGTTGATCTCACCGGGACTGCGTCGGTGTTACATAACGGGTGTATATACGCCTCGTTTGCTTTCGGCGCTGGTTTAGTGTTGCACTGGTGTGTATAATTGGAACTGGTCGGATATCGTTTGATGTTCATTCTTCGTTCATGTGCCGTGGCTTTTGCTGAAATGAACTGATATGAAAGTTCGATTTAAAATATTATGTTCATTTTATTCGACTTTACTCGTAGCGGCGTTCTGGGAACCTGCACTGTAAGAAACGTGTTACTACAAAATCTACAGTTAACTCTCTTTGTAGGTTAAAGTTCTCATCCAGAATATTGTTGAACTTTGAGTTGTCAAACAATGTCAAACAAACAGACAAAGTAAAGGTGCTACTGTGTTTATCTCTTAAACACTGTAAGTCGCATCTCTCTATTTTTACACTTCACGTCAAAAAACTGTGCGGCTCTAAAAAGTGAGTTCTACTGACCGTGCCCCCTGTGGATGGGGCAGCGGGGACGCGGACACTAGTCCTAGCCTTGGGCAGCCAGTCCCGGTCTATATCTCTCCTCTTTTCTTTTTTCTCTTTCGGTTTTCACCTCTATTTATCGGTATGCCCATTTTAACGGGCTCTTTTCTTTACGTTAAAAAAGTACGCCATTTTGTTTGCGTCAGTAAATTGTTTAGCCTGATCAGCCGACATTTTTTTGTTATTCTAAATTCTTGTACAAGCATTCCATAATCAGGATTCAGTCTGTCATTTCTTTGTTTGTTATTTTAACAAAACAAAACCCTCATTTTAATAACATTCTTTACTTTCCAATTTCAGCCAAATAAAACAATTAATTTTGTTTACCATTTGTCAGTATAGCCCTTATCATAATTCCTGACCTAACAATTGCATTTTATATACACTGCACAATTTCGAATATACGCATTTAAACTATATCTATCTATCTATAGGGCTCATATTGCTACACTTTTGTCACAGGAAACAAATGCACAATATAAGATTCATGCGCCACTGACTCCTAACAATTAGAGAGAACATTGGACGGAATCATTTCTTGCGACAAAAATAAAAGACTGACTATTAAATAAATGACTTTGAAACTTTCAAAAATGAACTTTTCTACATGTTGGTTCTGTGATCATTTTTGTTCTTTTTGTAAGATTTCAAATCGATTTCGGGAAAGAAATATAAAAATATCAGAATCACAACTGATCCTTTCTTGCAGCAACGACTGATTAGGATTTCATTTATTTGCTGGAAGAGGTTTTTATAAACTGGGTTTTCCGTTTTGGAAATCAAACAATTTTAGCAGTTTAGGAAAGGCAGTCTGAAGCAAAATGATTAATCACCGCTACCCACAGCACTGGTGTATTGCTGGGTTTAGATTATTCATATGTTCAGACATTTATATTGTATCTATGTATCTATCTATGTATCCGGACTTCGCCAAGCCCTAACCGTTCATAGTAGAAACCTGAAATTTGGCACACACATACTCCTCAATGAGTAGGGGAAATGTGTTATTTGATTTTTACCCCCCCCCTAAATAGTTTTTTTAGATGGGAGTTCAATATGCAATGTGAGTTTATGCTAAATTTGTGCCCCTTTGTTTTTTGAAAATTCAGACCCTTTTAGTGAAACAAAAGGCGAGAGAAGTAATGTATTCCTTGATCACTCCCTTTTCCAACTTTTTAATTGATCACCCCCAACACAGCATATATGTCGGTTATTCATAATTTCCCTTCGAATGCTAGTTTTATATATTTTGTATATACATCTACACACTAATGTACACATGTATGCACACATATATTCTAGTTACATATAAATCACTCGTGCGAATACCTCTGCCAACGCCATAAAATCAGTTTATATATAACTATAATGCAGGGGTGGTAATCGTGCAAGTTTCGATTTTCCATATTTCTGACTATTATCTTAATATGTGGCAAATATTTCTCAATCAAAAGAATTCCTGGATCCGACCCAAAATGTAATCAATTCGTCATTAGCCTATTGCCCACCATTCCACAAAATGTCATTGAAATTCATTGATAACTTTTGGAGATAGTGTTTGGACAGACAGACAGACACGGGAGAATGCATATACATCTTGCAACTTTGTTGGTAGAGATTAAAAAACGACCAAGTGTGTATGGGGAAGGGGAGACGAGAACAAAAGGTAAAACATGTAACTGAATGACACTAGTTATTACATTTGCACGATTCTGAATATATTGTGTGATCTGACATATAGCTTCGATGCAGGGGAGGTTACTGCAAAATATTCCTGGATCCACCCCCAAAATTTAACCAATTCTTCCTTACCCCTTCCATGGATTGCACTTACACAAAATGTCATTTGAATCCATTGAGAACTTTTGTAGATATTGTTTGGACAGACAGATAGACATTAGTGAATATATATATATATACCTCTTTCAACTTTAATAAAAATGTAAATAAAGAGACAGTGAAATGAAATCAAAATAAAGACCTCCAGAAATCAGCCATCTAGGTACTGACCAGGCTCGACGTTGCTTGGCCTCAGTGATTGCAATGGGAACCGTTGTGTCCAACACGATTTGACCGTAACAGAAACAATCAAACGAAATCAAAATAAAGACCCCCAGAAATCACCCATCTAGGTACTGACCAGGCTCGACGTTGCTTGACTTCAGTGATCGCAGAGAGAACCGGTGTGTCCAACGCGATTTGGCCGTAACGGTTACAGTCAAATGAAATCAAAATAATGACACCCAGAAATCACCCATCTAGGTACTGACCAGGCTCGACGTTGCTTGACTTCAGTGATCGCAGAGAGAACCGGTGTGTCCAACGCGATTTGGCCGTAACGGTGACAGTCAAATGAAATCAAAATAAAGACCCCCAGAAATCAAACAAGTCTGTTTATATTGTTGTTTTTGTTTTCTTAGATTCTGTCTTTCAATGCTTTCTCCTTTACAAGCCAAAACCTTTGTACTGATTCTTGCCACAAGCAAACACTCTCCCAAATTCTGACTTTGTATTATGTGGGCAATCAATAAAAGGTTTTTTTTCTTTCTCAATAGGACATTATTTATCACAGTAGCGTTACACCTTATAAACACATTTTGCCTTCAATAGTGTCATTTGATTCTATAGACGGAAGAAGCATATAGATTCACTCAATGTTTGTCTGTTTGTTCTCTATGAATTTCAGTGATATTTTGTGATACAAAGTTGTACCACCCAGTTTTGTCGCCGGTTGATCAAGTAAGAGTACAGGAGGACCTAGATAAATTAATGCTATGGTCAAGAGAATGGTTATTAGCTTTTAATGAAGATAAATGTAAGGTGTTACATGTAGGAAATAGAAATCCGTGTTACGATTACTGTATGAACGGAAATATACAAGATATTGTAAATGATGGAAAGGGTCGTATCATAGTAACTGATAAACTATCATTCCCCAAATATATAGCCAGTGGTGCTATTAAGGCGAATAGGGTGCTATAACTGATTCAGCATACGTTTTCATATATAGACAAGGACTCGTTCCTTATATTATATAAGACATATGTCAGTCCACACCTCGAGTAATGTGCACAGGCCTGGTCACCGTACTTGGGAGAGATACAAATATTTAGAAAAAGTCCAGAGACGAGCAACTAAGTTAGTACCGGAATTAAAAAGTATGAGGATAGGCTAAAAGTGTTAAGGTTACTATCGTTAGAAAATAGGAGAGATCAGGGCGTCTTAATAGAAATGCTTAAGATTATGTGTGGTTTACACCCTGGTGTGTTTTTTTACTAGAAGGGGATACAAGGGACTGGGAGGCCACATATTTACGGTAGAAATAAATAGAAGTAGATTGAATATCAGAAGAAAACATGTTTTGCATTAGAGTGGTGGGACGGAATATGTAGTGCCATCAACAGATGTAAATGATTTTAAGAAGAATTATTACACCACCGCAAAGGTTTAAGGCCCTAGATATTGTGTAAATATGATTGTTGTGATGTGTGCTTGTATATACACAATGTATACTTTATTTTCATACTAAAATACATTTTTTTAAATAAATAAACAAAGCAATACACATTGAATGAAAAAGTATAGAAAATGGTTTCTCTTTTTATGAAACTCAGCATGTGTAGTTGAATGTGATTGGGAATTAACGGTTATGGGGGAGGATATTGAAAGAATCAAGGAAACGAATTCAGAGTTAACAAAGGGAATCATTGCACACGTTTTTAGTCCAGTAAAACCAACTCCGAATAGCACAGAGAGCCATGGAAAGAGCAATGATACGAATAACTCTAAGAGATAGAAAAAGATCAACATGGATCAGAGAGAGGACTAGTGTGAAGGATATTATACAAATAATTAAGCAGCAAAAATGGAAATGGGCCGATCACCTAGCAAGAAGAGATGACAATAGATGGGGGGAAAGACTAACAGACTGGTGCCCATGGGGCAGTAAACGCAGTAGGAAAATGCCAGACACGAGGTTAGAGGTTAACACAAGATAGGTAGTCATGGAGGGAGATGGGAAAGGCCTTTGTCCAGCAGTGGACTTATAACGGCTGAGGATTTGCTTGGCTATTTGAAAATGCTTTATAAATTGTTGTTCACCTACTGAATGTCTACTGACATTGTACAACAAGGATATATTTGTATATACATGAATTGCATGAATAATAATTCAGCATTTTTTCACCAATTAACTGATAGTGCATGACTCTTTATTGCAAATTTTCTTTTTTCATTAAAACCCATAAGAACTCAGACCCATTTCTACTTGAAGGAACATTATGTGGTATTCTGGGTAGGAAAGTTGACACACAGACACGTGACTGCACCAGGGTGTTCATTAGATGTTACTTAGTACACTTCATGAGTTAAAATCTGTGCAGATCAATTAAATTGTATGTGACACCGGTGTCACAGTGGCTTCTTATGGGTTAAAGCTCACTATATGTTGGTGGCCTTCAAAGAGCCCCCGGTCCCTACATCTGTAGCTACGCCACTGTGTTTTGGCTCATTTATTCTTTGGTTTTCCGTATAATGTATGTTGTATTTGGTCATCTTTAGACATCATTTTAGGTCTCTTGCAACTCACCAACAAACACAACACAGCTTAATCATTTGGAAACTCCTGAGACATATATATCCCGAGGTTTCTATGACTGCTGGGATACATATATCCCGTAGATCTCTTTAAAAAGTCTACTGAGACATTTTTCATTCAGGCATTAAGTATCTTAATAGGTCACTCATGAATTCCTTATAGATATTGATTTTAAAGAATTTGAATTTCTCAAAGATGTGAAAAGGAGATGGAAAAGGAATTGACAGGGGATAGGATCAAGTGGAAGGTTCCGAGGATCCGATTTGTCAATTCATTAGGGAAATGATTTACACAATCAGCTTTGAAGAAGAAGGAGGAGAAGAAGAAGAAGAAGAAGAAGAAGAAGAAGAAGAAGAAGAAGAAGAAGAAGAAGAAGAAGAAGAAGAAGAAGAAGAAGAATGAAATTAAGAATTAATTAATTGAAAATTAAAGTGTAAAGAAATAAAAGAAACAAATAAAAACAACAAATGGCCGGTCTGGTTAGTCACTCAATAGAAGCCGTCACCTGATCAACGTCTTTTGGCAGTATGCCTTGTTGGGGGTGATCAATTAAAAAATTGGGAAAAAAGTGTGATCAATGAATAAGTTACTTCTTTTGCCTTTTGTTTGGCAATGATTATCAGGAATTTTCAAAAACCTGTTACACCATTGGTTCGGCCTGTACGCGTTATACATACATAGCCAGCCAGATCAACTTGATAAAACTGAAGAAACCTATGTTTATGTTGACAGTTTTGGTTGACGGTTTCTAAAGATTCAAAACTGAATTGTCGATCGTTTAAAAGGTGATATTTCTTTTACCCGAGATACCCGATTGGATGAAGAATGTAGGGTGTGGGTGGGGAGAGAGTTGGAGGAAAGGTGAAAAAAGAAAAAAGGTGATGTT
>VCCN01003283.1:225739-236885 GCA_006491835.1 Architeuthis dux
AGCCGTTGTATGACTTTTGGAGTTTTTGAATTATGCTGGTTAAACACTGCCGTAGGTTTATGTACGTCAAAGCAAAGGTTACTGTTTTTTGGGTTTATTAACCCACTAACTGTGGAAGGTAACAAGGATAATAGTTATCCATTGCAAGATAAAAGCCCTGATTCACAGATATTCATCTTTTTGTTCCACTATCTTGGGCAACTTCATTATTCCATCCTCCCAGGACTTATCTTTCTCGGCAAAATACTGTTCTAGGTGCCTTTTGCAGTCTTCCAGGGAATTGAAATTTATTTTTCATCAAGAGAAGACCGCAATAAGTGATAATAAGTGCAATATCTTGTGAACTGCTTCTTAATCACCACTACCCACAACACTGTTGCTGGTTTTAGGTTATCCATGTGTTCAGACATTTATCTATCTATATATCCCTAAGCGTTCATAGTAGAAACTTGAAATTTTGCACACACACTCCCCTGAGTAGGGGAAAATGTTTATTTTGTTTTTTGAAAATTCCTCCCCAAAATAGGTTTTTAGAGGGGTGTTCAATTTACAATGTAAGTTTATGCTACATTGATCCCTTAGTTTGTGTCCAGCAGCATTCTCACTTGCTTTTCGAAAATTTGGACTTTTTAATGATCACTGTTTAATTTAATTTACAAGGTAAAAAGAAGCATTTATAGGTGGTGGTGATTCATAATTTCCCCAGGAATGCTAGTCTTGTCATATTTTTTTTTTCTCCACTGCTATCAGAAATATCTATAAAATACTCAATATTTTTTTTCTTTTGCTTCCAGCTATCATTGTGGTTGAACGCCGATGTTTGGTTGAGTGTGTGCTCTAATTTCACAGTGTTTCAGGAAACACTGGTTCCAGACCAGGTTTATCCTTTCAAGAATTTGACTGATGTACAATCCACACTGTGTGATGACATCCTGCCTCATTTGAATATGACCACGCTGATCCAGGAATTGTCTCTCTCGATTGATGGGTTGCCTCAAATGCTTGAGGAAGTAAGTATTTATAGCATGAAGAACAGCCATTCTCACATACCTGTCAAGTCTCACGCATTTTGATACGTTTTCATGGTCACATGCATTAATGGAAAATTCTCACTCATTTTATATAAAGTGTAAATTTCTCACGCATTTTATAAAAAGTGTAAAATTCTCACATTTTATAAAAAGTGTAAAATTCTCACTCATTTTATAAAAAGTGTAAAATTATCACGTATTTTATAAAAAGTGTAAAAATTATCACACATTTTATAAAAAGTGTAAAATTCTCACACATTTTATAAAAAGTGTAAAATTCTCACTCATTTTATAAAAAGCGTAAAATTATCACGTATTTTATAAAAAGTGTAAAATTCTCACGTATTTTATAAAAAGTGTAAAATTCTCTCTCATTTTATAAATACAGAACTTCTGAATTTAACTTTCTTAATAATTTGTCTTATTTGTGAACAGATTGTTTTTTCACTGGGTTACAATAATGAAGGAACTGTTCAAAGTTTGTAATATTGTTCTTCGAGCGCTGTCGACCGTCATTGGTCATTTTCAAGAAGGATTTCAAAGTCCAACAATCATAGTAATAGTACTGGAGATGTGTTATGTTATTAACGGAGATTTATAGTTAAAAAGGATTTTTAATGGGATTGAGTAATTCACAGTAATATTGTTTCTTTTTAAAATGAATTGTTTACTTTTACAACGTAATTTTGCATGACAACGTTCATCGACATCGACTGCACTCGAAGAACAATATTATGGACAGTTCCTTAAAACAACTTATTCACAAACAAGAAAAATTATTAAAAAAGTTAAATCAACAGTATTGACTGGGGGTGTTGACTGGGGTCAAGTGTTCTAACCTCTTTAATCTCCTGGCTGATAGACATTGTCTGGGAAAGAAACACACACACTTATGCACAGACAGACACACATATGCCTGTAGTTACTTTTTATAGTGAAACGTGAAGATATCGCTTAAATATTTACATGAATAAAAAGCCACCAACGTTTTGAGGACTCCAACTCCTGTGGACCTATATTCTAGACCCTGGTATTTACAGCAGGGGAGTGTTGACTGGGGTCAAGTATTCTAACCTGTTTCATCCCAAGGCTGATAGATATCATCTGGGAAAGAAACACACACACTTATGCACAGACACACACACATACACCTGTAGTTCTTATATTAAAACATGAACATGAATGAATAAAAAGCCACCAACTTTGAATGAATAAAAAGCCACCAACTTTTTGATGATTCCAAATCCTGTGGCCCTATATTCTAACATATCAACTGATAACTACACAAATTAATTAATTTTTAAACATGTTCTTTGTTTTGCTTTGCCATTCTAGTTATATCAACAGAATCAACTTAATGTGTCTTCTAGACACATGAAAGTCAATTATACTGCTTTGGTTGCCACACTTGGAAGGTTGTATTAATTAGAATATATATCACTAGACACTCCCCAGGTTTTCTTGTCAGCTAACAAAGATAAAAAGACGCTGGTATTCACAGCTCTTTCGTCCCCAGGCTGATAGATATCATCTGGGAAAGAGAGAGACACACACACACACACTTATGCACATATATGGACAGACACGCACACATACGCCTGTAGTTACTTCTTATATTAAAACATGAACATGTCGCTTAAATATTAACATGAATGAAAAGCCACCAACTTTTTGAGGACTCCAAATCCTGTGGCCCTATATTCTAACATATCAACTGATAACTACACAAATTAATTAATTTAAAAAAATGTTCTTTGTTTTGCTTTGCCATTCTAGTTATATCAACTGAATCAACTTAATGTGTCTTCTACACCCGTAAAAGTCAATTATACTGCCCTGGTTGCAACACTTGGAAGGTTCCAGAAATTAATGGAGGTTAATCTGGCCAATTTTCAGCAAGAAGATTGGCTGGATCTGTCGTCTTACTTGTCATCAGTCAAATTGTTGCAAGCAAGATGGTCAGCATTTCTGACAGGTTTTGACATTAACAGGTAAGTCTCTTTTACTTATACTTTTAACAATATGACTTTCAGGCAACTTCATAATTCCATCCTCCCAGGACTTAATATCTTTCTCAGCAAAATACAGCTGTTATGATTTGCGTATCCGGCCACCTGTGGCGGAAATGTAAGTTACCTGGATAACCTTGGGAGATGGGTGCATTGCATCATTGTTGTAAACAGGAAATGGTGATTGGTCATTGACATCGTGAGACACCACGTATGCATTGGGGAGATCTATAAAGCAGACCCAACAGAAATCATCGGGGCCTGGAAAGCGGACCGAAACCTCGACACTCAAAGAAGACAGACATCAGCGGAGCCGAAAGGCACGAAACCGCTGTCCCTGCTGAGGGGACAGCTTGGCAGTTCTCCTTGTCTTCTCTCTTCCACTCTTCACTATCCGGCCAACAAAGATGTATGTTCTGTAATAAAAAATATGTCCATATATTTTTACAAGCAAGTCTACGGGGTTCCTTTCTATCCACGCCCAGGACTTATGTATAGTGGGGTACTATACAACACTGTTCTAGGTGCCTTTTGCAGTCTTCCAGGGAATTTTGAATAAGGAATAAATAAAATACTACTTTTTTTATCTGATATTTCAAATATACTTTCTGTCTTATTTTTCTTTATTACTAGTAAATGCCTGCTGTGTTCTGTGTCAGTATGTTTACACAGTAATATGAAAGATTTACAGTATTGTTAACCAACATTCTTGTAGTTATATTATCAGCAGCCATCAATCAAACACATGTACACACACACAGAAAACAGCTATTTTGTGTTTGTGTGTTTGCATTATCCACTTCCTCTCTTTCTGTTTTTTTTATGTCACAGAGAGACTGAGAGCTTGCTTATTATAATAAAGATCATGCACTGATTTATTCAAATTGGTGTCTTCATCTTGGTTGTTATATACTGCTATAATATAATACTTATATACAACTCAGATGCCATAGAGGGAGTACAGAGGACAGCCACCAAGATCGTTCCGAGATGGGGAGATATATCCTACACTGAAAGATTAAAACAACAGTGTTTAAACCGTTTTCCCACCACCTTCGTCTGCTAGGCTGCGAGCAGCAGGCTTCCGTCTCTGTCCTTCTCCACCGCTCGGGCGCTACTACTGCTGACTCCCTCGTTTTGCTTCCTCCTCCGTGCCGAATTCAAATCCCGGGGAAACAAGATTTTCATAAAATCTTTCCTTTGTCTTTAGCGCCAATTTTTAAATCTTGAAGAAACGAGATTTCCCTGTATCTTTTCTTTTGTTAACATTTTCTTTGTTACTCAAAGGGCCATAACTCTAGATGGACGAACCAAGAGTTATCTCCATTCCATTCTACAGGGTGTGTCTAAAGTCTGGACATTTAGGAAATATCACTATTTATAACTAACTATATTTCATGTGGAATGGTTTCCTCGTTCACCAGACCTTAGCCCCCTTGACTCCTTTTTCTGGGGTATGCTAAAGGAGAAGGTGTACTCAATGAAAATTAAAGATACGAGACACCTGGGGGAACGCATCATAAATGAATGTGCTCAAATTGAGGGAAATGTGGAGTTAATGCATCGGGTTCATGTGAATCTCGCAAAGCGCATTGAACTTTGCATCACAAATGGTGGAAAACACATTGAAGATGTTATTTATTAATATTTCAATTAAATAAAATGTTGTTCAAGTTTTTTTTTTATTGAAAATATGCATTTTGCCTATGTGTCCAGACTTTAGGGACTCCCTGTATAATACAATTGTGAAGCTGGAGTATAAATATTACATTTAATAACATTAATAAGAGTACAGTACTAGACCATTGTAGTATAATCATCTCGTACATGTTCTGTCGACATGAGACGTCTCGTCGTTGGGTTGTACATTTACGGGGCTGAGTTATCTGTGGAGGTAAACAAAACATTTTGGTCCATACAGGAGAAAGGTTCTCCCATGTGGCTGGAGAGAAAGACAACAAAATTCATTATTCTCAAGGAAAATATGGGTTGCTTTTATTTCCGTTGATAGAAGCTATCAACGGAAATAAAAGCAACCCATATTTTCCTTGTGAATAATGAATTTCGTTGTCTTTCTCTCCAGCCACGTGGGAGAACCTTTCTCCTGCTGGGCCGGTTTGCGGATCAACCAAGGTGTTGTATTCTGTTTTGTTGAAATTGTACATTACTATTGGACCGACAGTGATGGCAGCAGTTCAAATCAGGCCGTATTAGTTTTTTGAATCTCTACAATCTCGCAAAGCATATTGAACTTTGTATCACAAATGGTGGAAAACACATTGAAGACGTTATTTATTATTATTTCAATTAAATAAAATGTTGTTCAAATTTTTTTATTGAAAATATGCATTTTGCCTATGTGTCCAGACTTTAGGGGTATTACACAGTGATTAATAATTTTTTAATTGTTTCTTTTCTTTAGCACCTTGTCAGCAATGGACACAATCAGTGAACTTTTTAAAATCATGATGAACAATGACTTGTCCGCCGGTTTAGGCCAACTTATGTTCTCAAATGAGCAGAGCCTTTTGACGCAATATTACGTCACGGAATTCTTGAATTTGCATTTAGAAAAAATCAACGGTAAGTGTTTTCTCCATATTTTGGGATTGAATCAATCGTTTGTAAACAGTGTTGTCAACTAAAAAAATATTTTCGCGCTAGTTTGACTGCGCTAAATTTTTTGAAATAGCCAGAAATGGCCAAAAAAACGCTAAAAACAGTCAAAAATAGCCATGTGAAAACGCGCTAATTTAACACTTTTTGCAATGCCAAAACAAGAAACCTGCTCAATCTAGCGCGAAACCCGCTAAATTGGCAAAATTGTTTGTAGATGTGTAATAAAGTACTAGGTATGATTAAAATGGAAGAACATTTCAACGTGAATTCTACACGCGAGAAATTTGAAAATCTGGCAAAAAAAGGCATATTATTCGATTTTTAACCATGTCATTTAGGTGTTATAGGAGCTTTGTATAGTTTCTCTATTATAAAGATCGATTCTTGGCCAAGATCAAAGTGTAGTATCTGTTCTTCGAAACCGCCATGGCCTTGAAGTTCGGAGAAACGCAGCCCTTCGGGGGTCTTGTGGCATGCTTGCGCAGGATATCTTGGCTGTAGCTGAGGCCGCGCTAGGATCAAAGTGGATTATCTGTGCTTCGAAACCGTCATGGCCTCGAAGTTCAGAAAAACACGGCCCTTCGGGGATCATTGTGGCATGCTCCATTAACACGCTTGGCATTCGTCCTGAGAACCTTTTAGAATCCCCCCCCTTTCCCTATCCCCTTAGCACTTAGATCAGAGATCTATCTCGTCGTCTCAGTTGCCACCTCTCTGATCTAAGTGCTATTCGCACCCATTTAAACAAACACACACCCTTTCAAATTCCCATACGCCAAATTCTAGTTAACAACACACGCATTATCAAACACATCCGCTGTAAAAAAAGACTCGCCATAATGGAAGCGCTTCTAATAAAATTAAAAAATCCAACCCTTAATAAAATCTCTTTTGGTCACTGCCAGGGCGTTTTAAATGTGCTCAACAATTAACATCTGAAACCCCCTTCTAACAGATATTGCATTCGCCCATCAATTGCCTTGCACGCCAACTAAGCAACGCTATCAATTTTGGCACTATTTAAAAACAGTGCAAACAATAATATTGTAACTTGAAAATGACTGAACGTACAGTCGAAAGCGCTTGTTCCGATATATGCCGATAGGTGACCGGGCCACTTCCATTTCCGCACAGGTGTTTGACCCCTAGATGACCTTTTTGTGGTAATATATCATAACGTGTATATACTTCAAATGTCATGAAAATGAACCATGTACTGGCAGCCTATGAACATGTACTACAATTTGATCTAAGACTGATCTAAGTATTATGTATTTTAACAGGGACAACGAAGTTTGTGCTCTTGGACTACGTGAATTCAAATGAACTCAGTAAAATGTTTAAGCTGCTTGAAGAGGTACCAAATGCCATCAGCGTTCTTCTACAAACTATTCTACGTTGGAACAACAAACAACAAGAGGTAAGACTTTTTCTAATTTTTTTCATTAGATTCCACCAACATTGTGTACTGTAATTTTTCTGTTTAGCTGTGTTTGGTTAGAACTATATTTAGCTATGTTTAGAAAAAAAGGAGAGATAGGAGCAAAAGACGAATTATATCTAAGAGAAAGACATTTTCTGATTTTTTGTTTAGCCTCTCAGTCCTGTGTACCCCCTTCTATTAAACCCATGCATAATCTAAACCCATGCATAATCTTAAACATTTTCTTATCTTAGTGTTGGAGAGTGTCAATTCTCCAAAATGTCTGCTGGTGGATCTTCCCTTCCAGCTATGAATAAGAACATTTATTTTAGTGTGGAAAAAAAGAATAAAAATTGTATATACAAGCACGCATCCTAACAATCATATTTGCACAATGTCTAGGACCTTAAACCTTTTAGTGTGAAAAAAGTATACAATTTGTATATGCAAGCACACATCATAACAATCATATTTACATAATATCTTTTGCGGTGGTGTAATAAACATCTTAATTCTTCTTAAACTCATTTACATCTGTTGATAGCACTACATATTCCAAAGTTCCATCACTTTATTGCTACTTTTTATGTTAATACTGAGTTTTCTTTGTTTATATATTTCAGTTTCAAAAGCTGTTAAATACAGTCGAATGGAACGAGGTGTGCACCAACAGTACAGTGTTTAATAAAATCTTTGCCACTGATGTTCTGGGGGAAAAGAAGGCTGAGTTCCAAGGAGTAATTTGTAACAGAGTTCTTTTGGAAGGAGACTTCAAGAAACTCTTGTTTGAATTGAACAATGTGGAAGGATTCACTAAACTCTATTCAACTGTGAGTTATATCATCGTTTATATTTTGATGAGGTTATCTACTATAACAATACCTCAAGTGTATAGGTATATTTATGTTTTGTATCTAACACCCCAACTTTTATATTTTATGCAAGACTTACTTCCCTTTGAAGACTATTCCATTATTTTTAAGAGTAAGATGGGTAAAGATCTACATCTGTTAACCAAGTGGAAAAAAAATAGAAACAATTTTTGGTAAAGATCTACATCCGTTAACCAAGTCGAAACAAAATAGAAACAATTTTTATATTTTATGCAAGACTTACTTCCCTTTGAAGACTATTCCATTATTTGTTAGAGAAAGATGGGTAAAGATCTACATCTGTTAACCAAGTCGAAAAAAATAGAAAGCATTTTGGTAAAGATCTACATCCTTTAACCAAGTCGAAACAAAATAGAAACGATTTTTATATTTTATGCAAGACTTTCTTCCCTTAGAAGACTATTTCATTATTTGTAAGAGAAAATTGGTAAAGATCTACATCCGTTAACCAGAGTCGAAACAAAATAGAAACCATTTTTGGTAAAGATCTACATCTGTTAATCTAGTCGAAATAAAATAGAAATAATTTTTATATTTATGCAAGACTTACTTCCCTTTGAAGACTATTCCATTATTTGTAAGAGAAAATGGGTAAAGATCTACATCCGTTATTCAAGTCGAAACAAAATAGAAATAATTTTTATATTTTATGTAAGACTTACTTCCCTTTTGAAGACTATTTCATTATTTGTAAGAGAAAATGGGTAAAGATCTACATCCGTTAACCAAGTTGAAAAAAAATAGAAACCATTTTTGGTAAAGATCTACATCTGTTAATCTAGTCGAAATAAAATAGAAATAATTTTTATATTTATGCAAGACTTACTTCCCTTTTGAAGACTATTTCATTATTTGTAAGAGAAAATTGGTAAAGATCTACATCCGTTAACCATCCATGGTGATTCATAATTTCCTTTGGAATGCTAGTTTGTTATGAAATTTGTTCCTGTGTCTTGAAAGCATAGCAATTGTAGATAACAGTCATTGAACTGTACATGAGATATTTGAGACATGAATACATTAATATTTAATGATTCTGGACAACAAGCTGAGTAATAATGTTATTTCATTTGCAGATTTCTCAATTATATACCAGCAATTCATCGCTGGATGGACTGAAAGTCAACTTCACAAGCATTCTCTCGGCTGAGTCAAGAATTGAGGACTTAATCGCATCTATAGTCATGAATCCACCAGTGTTCGAGATTGGAATAGACAACAGCTGGATGAATGGCTCTTCATATATGAAAAACTTTGAAATGTTCCTTGTAGCATTACAAAAGAATCAGGTGGATTTCACAAATGCCAGGTAAACATGAAACAGTTCCACTTTCTTTCATTGTTGTCAGTCATCAGACGTTATCTTTTCAACATCTCTATTATCATCTGCAAGCAATTCAATAATCTGATTGTCAATGAGTTTTAAAATACATTCAAGCTTTTCTTTGTACTCATCATTTAACTTTTAAATTCATAGACCGCTTGTAATTGACAGTAGAACTCTTCAATGAATACAATTAAAAATAATGGAACTCTTCTGTGAATTAAATAGAAAGAAAAATGTAAAAATTCACCAAATGATCAAATTGAGATAATTCTAATCAAAACTTATTCCCCTTGATAATGACGGTCAATTCCTTTATGAATTTAAGAGTTAAGAATTGAATATTGAAATGAAATAATGTTTGCTTTGAAAATTCCAGGTTTTGGAGATTTCAGTTCAGGATGTTTGAATTAGTTTAAAATTGAATATTCTTTAATTAAAGCATTTGTTGGTTTGAAGTTAGAAATTAGAATGGAGTTAAAGTTGTTAATGGGGAGAAGTGAAGTTTTTCTTTGTACTCATCATTTAACTTTTATGAATTTAAGAGTTAAGAATTCCTTGCAGAATTACAAAAGAATCAGTTGGATTTCACAAATGCCAGGTAGACAAGAAATAGTTCCACTTTCTTTTATTACATTCGCTTATCAGACTTTTCACGTTCTCCAATATCGTCTCCAAACAATTCAATAAACTGATTGAGAATGATTTTTAACTCTTAAATTCATATTAAAAAGTTTAAATCTTAAATCAAGTGGAATAACGATCAAAGTTACTTCCATTGCACTTTTAGCTAATTTTTTTAATTTCTTTTTTTTCAATTCACAAACGAGTTCCATTTTTTAATATTCTATTCATTGAAGACTTCCACTAGTGGCTATACCCACCTTGGATTTGGAGAAAAAAGAAGACTTGAAACTTGGTTTAAAAAAATATGATGATATATTTTTATTCCATAAGATGCATCGTGTCGTGGCGGAGAATGAAGAGTGGGAGAGAGATAATGAGAGCCGACAGACTGTTCTTAACAGGGAAATTGGTCTTGTGTTCCCAAGAATGGGTGCACTGTCTCTCTGCTTTCTGAGGGCATCTCTCTGGCTTGTATGGGGTTTGAACACCCACACTGGTTTTCCAGTTCACAACAGGCTGGTTCAGTCGATATCCTGTTTATGACTTTTGAACACCTGATGTGTCTGTTCCGGTCCCTGACACCTGCAGTTTGAGGGTTTGGTCGATATCCTGTTTATGACTTTCAACACCTATGGGGGTCAAATCTGTGACCCCTCCCCATGGCTGCCTAAATATCTAACACTGTGTTTAGGAACGGTTTCAAAACGGTTCATGAATTTAAGAGTTAAAACACATTCATGTTTTTTTATGTCCTCAACATTTATTAATAATTTGTTGAATATAAATTTAAGAGTTAAAGTGCAAGGGAAGTAACTTTCATCAGAAGTCATTCCACTTGATTTAAGATTTGTACTGTTTTAATTAGTGAAAATGTTGAAACTATTGAATATTTGACTAGCTTTTAACTCCATCTTAATTTCAGTTGTTTTTATATACAACTTGCAATTTGGGCCACTGTTTCTACGGCAACGAATAACAGTGATGAAAATCTTCGGTGAAAATCGAACTCAACCCCCCCTCCCCTTGCCAGAGGGAGTTAAGTTCATGCTTTCACTTAATGAAGTAATTGTAACACATTATTTTAATTGTAACAACATCCCGAGTTGAAAGTTGTATATAAAAACAACTGAAATTAAGATGAAGGTAAAAGCGAGACAAATCTAATTAAAATAATGTGTTATAATTACTTCATCCAATCATAATAATAATAATAATAATAA
>VCCN01003283.1:420776-436282 GCA_006491835.1 Architeuthis dux
CATGTTTGGTTAAATACAACGGACAAGGAAAACCGTTTCACCGTTTTGGTTATTTTTCTTGTTTACGCACAGGAGAACGTATGTTCGGATCCAATGTATATAAATATTGTCTAAACGATATATTAGATTGAGCGCTTTCGACTCTACGTTCAGCCATTTTCGAGATCAGCACAATATAGGTTGTCATAGAAGGAGATGAGAAAGGCCTACGTCCAGCAGTGGACTTATAACAGCTGATGATGATGATGATATGTACCGCATATAGTTGCTTTCAATGAAACATATCAATATTATATTTTTCCGTCCACTAATGACATCTTTAGCTGCACATGAAAATGCAACAGGTCACACAAAGGGGTGAGGGAGGTGAGAGCCGGTTAGAAGCAGTAGAGTAGTTTTAGATTTGAATCCGGGGCGACAGGTCAGAGACGAAGTAGGACGCTCTTTCACCCGGATGGGTGGAAGAAGGAGGAAGAACCCTTGATTTTCATAGTAGTAACTCAGAAAAGTGACCATCTCATTTAGAAAACTAAATGAAACAGAATTCCGTACCTCGAAGTAGTCCGCGAACTGGCCCAGAAAAGATTCGACAGAAATAAAACAACAGATTTCCAATTGAAGAACCTGAATTCTGTTGTCTTTTCTCTCCATCCACGTGGGAGCGCCTTTTCTCCGAAATTAATTTCCCTCCACAGAAAGTTCAGCTCCCGTCAACAGACCCGGAAACCATCTCTCTCTCGGTGTGAATGAAGTAGTACAACCAGTATTATACTACAATCTCTAACAGTAAGCTAATAGTTGCAGTGGTAGTAATAGTAGTGCCTATAGTGGTAATAGCCTTTAAGGGTCAGTCTGCCGTAAGTAAAGCTAGCATGCTGATGATACTAGAGAAAGAAAGAGTAATGTTAGCAATATGCATAAGAAAGATTTTTCTTTCTCTGCTTGTTCCTGCAGTAGTAAAAGGGATGAAAATGCATGGGTTGCAATGCATATGGTAAATAATGCAGTGACATGAAGATGCATGCAAATAATAACTGCAAATACTTTGCAACAATAATAAGTATATTTATTACAGAAGAGATAACAATAAAGTAGTTCTCAGCTGTTGAGAATAAGAAGAAAGAATGCATTTAAAGATTTTGTTACTACTTAGTAAGGATCCTAAGTTTGTTGAAGATGTTAAGGAAGAGAGTGTGTGTGTATGTATGAATGTGTACGTACGTAATCGAAATTCGGAACAGCTATAGATTTGTTTAGGCAACAAATCTGGAACTGAACAAAGATGAAGAATAGATTGTCTTCTTATAGGAAGAGGTGAATGGTGGATGTGTGGCTGTCAAAATATGGTCCGAAAGAATGGATAACATCAAATTTCCAAGATGAAATGTAAGGTGACAAGAATACAAGGGTTTGCCAGACTTGTTGTCTGCAAAGGGTATCATGTTTTGAATCAAGTACCGAATTTTCATGTTACAAAAAGTTGGTTATCTAAACGCACTGGTGAATAAGATAACTATAAATAAAAATCTGGGTGTTCCAAAGGAAAATTGTGTGTCAAGTGGTTTCACTTGTTGACCAGAGTGTGTGAGTGCAAAAATACATATGTGTCCGTTACAATTCTCACATTCTGTAGCATTCAGATAACCATCTGTTGTTTTATATTAATTTTATTTCATACACACACAATCACAAGCAGGTGTACATGGCATCTTGACCCTTGAACAACTGCAGAATCTTTTACAGCCCTTCTGACACTTACACTTAACTAGTTCCCTGCAACCGTTAGATACTTCTGGAAGAGAGGTCCAGAATGGTATCCAGGTGTCACCCTCTTTTGGCCATCCCCAGTCTGATGGAGGAGGTTTGTAAGGGTCTAGTACCATAGCCTGTCTCCATAAATGACCTGCCTGGTAGCATGCACATTTTAGATGCTCAATTAGAGCTACCTTGGTAGGTGGCAGTGATTTCATGATGGTTTTTCCCTTGTAAATAGGTATTTTCTACAAACATTGATGCTAGTTGCAGCACTTGTTCTGTCACACCCCTGCACTAGTAAAATAGTTTTAACTCAGCGTGGAGGAATTGTTAGATATCATGTGCAAGACTAACACACATGAATATGTTGTTATACCTGCATACAAAAGCAGGGCACCTGAATAAACAAGTAATTCTGTAACTAACACAAGCGTGTCAGGTTGTTCATTCTTTAATGTGCTGACTGATTTCCCATCCAGTGAAATCTGCTTAGTATCTAACAGTGAGGATAACAAAGTCTCCAACTGGGCATGAGTCTCAGAAGAAATGTCTGTACATGTTGATATTTCTTTAACTAGATCATTATCACAATAGTTAAAATAAATAGCTAATAGTGGCTAGTAGTAGCTAAATCATTATCGCAATAATGAAAATAAATAGCTAATAGTGGCTAAAAGTAGCTAGATCATTATCACAATGATTAAAATAAATAGCTAATCATGGCTAAAAGTAGCTAAATCATTATCAGAATAATTAAAATAAATAGCTAATAGTAGCTAAAAGTATTGAGATTATTATCACAATAATTAAAATAAATAGCTATTCATGGCTAAAAGTAGCTAGATTATTATCACGATAATTAAAATAAATAGCTAATAGTGGCTAAAAGTTGCTAGATCAATATCATAATAATTAAAATAAATAGCTAATAGTGGCTAGAAGTAGCTAGATTATTATCACAATAATTAAAATAAATAGCTAATAGTGGTTAAAAGTAGCTAGATCATTATCACAATAATTAAAATAAATATCTAATAGTGGCTAAAGGTTGCTAGATCATTATCAGAATAATTAAAATAAATAGCTAATAATGGCTAAAAGTAGCTAGATCATTATCACAATAATTAAAATAAATAGCTAATAGTAGCTAAAAGTATCGAGATTATTATCACAATAATTAAAATAAATAGCTAATCATGGCTAAAAGTAGCTAGATTATTATCACGATAATTAAAATAAATAGCTAATAGTGGCTAAAGGTAGCTAGATCATTATCATAATAATTAAAATAAATAGCTAATAGTGGCTAGAAGTGCTAGATTATATCACAATAATTAAAATAAATAGCTAATAGTGGTTAAAAGTAGCTAGATTATATCACAATAATGAAAATAAATAGCTAAAAGTAGCTAAAACTGATATCCAATATCTGAAAACAACAAAACATTTTTAAATTTAAATATAAAATATCAAATTTGGCAACGCTGAGTGAGGCCTTAAATCGGTTTGGATGTCTGATTCTGATTTTTAGTCGGACATACAGGGCAAAACACGGACACGACGTCCAAAATCGGACATAACTGGCAACCCTGCCATGATCAGACAGAGAGGGTGGATATGAATGATTCTCATGATTATCATAATGGATCTGGAGTGACAGGAGACATACAGATGTGTTAACAGATCACAATCATCTTGAAATGCAGACAACTGAAGGTAGGATTTGGGTTTTGATTTTTCTCTCATATGACTGAATAGTAGAATGTTGTTCTGAGATATTACATCTGATATTTGATATATTTGATATATCTGATATATTTGATATATCTGATATATTGGATATATCTGATATATTTGATATATCTGATATATTTGATTACATCTGATATTGATCTGTCTATGAACCGATCTTGACAAAACTCTTGATATCCTTTTTGACCAATATGTTTCACATTTTCATACCTCTCACATAAGTCTCACGCATTTTGTGTGAGAATCACACATTTTGATACATTCTCACAGTCTCACACATTACTGGAAAATTCTCACAGATTTTATAAAACAGATTTTATGAAAGGTAAGAAATTTTATAAAAAGTGAATTTTTATAAAAGTGTGAATCTTTTGTTTAGTGATTTTAACCAATTAAACATGCCCCGGAAGTGCTACCGCGGGACTGTGATTTGCTGCGAGCCCCCATCTGCCACACACTGAAAGGGTCTATTCATTCCATTCGCACACATGCTAGGAGTAATATCGCAAGTTCAACAATGAGTATCAAACATTTTTAAACCGCCTGTCCGACAAAGAAAATGAGATTGAATGAATCTATGACTTACGATTCTCACTCATTTTCAACATTGAAACTTGACAGGTATGTATTTTTCATTGTGGTGACTGTAACGTTGTCTGGTACTAGTGCCTTTGTGTGCTTGTCGTTCTTTCTGTTTTAGCTGTGTGTAGTTCAAAATGTGATGGTTCCACTGTATTTAGCGTGTTAAGAAAAGGAGCTGAGAGACGAACAGACACGTGTTGGCAGGGCAATTTGCCTGACCAGAGAGACCTTCCCAGCTCGCCCACATCCAGGCTCCTGTTTTTGTGACTGGAAAATGGGGCTCGTAAAACGGGGGCTGTTGGGTAAATTGTCGGTGTGTTTATTCATTTTAAAAATGTACATATAGAAGCATAGATACATACATATAAACATTACAGTGATCTACTCCATTATCTACAATATCTCTGGAGTGTAACCGGCCCTGTCGGCTGCAGCCAAGAATATGCCGACTGCATCCCCTGCAGATGGGTAGGACCCCCACCCAGAGACCTGTTTTTTTACTAAAGTCGCAAGACACTGATTAAAAAAAACAAAAATAACCTTTGACCAAAGTCGCAAGACACTGATTAAAAAAAAAAAAATAACCGTTGACCTAAGTTGCAAGACACTGATTATAAAAACCAAAAATAACCTTTGACCAAAGTCGCAAGACACTGATTAAAAAAACAAAAATAACCGTTGACCTAAGTTGCAAGACACTGATTAAAAAAAAAAAAAACAACCTTTGACCAAAGTCGTAGGACTCTATTTTTAAAAAAATTAACCGTTCACCAAAGCCGCAAGTCTCTAATTAAAAAAAAAATAATAACTGTTTACCAAAGTCACAAGACTCTACTTAAAAAAAATAAAAACCTTTGACCAAGACTCTAATCAAAAAAAAAATAACCGTCTTTTATATATCTTGTTTGACTTTGTGACTTACTTTGAAGCCCAAGTCGTCACACCATCTACTGTCTTTCAACCATAGGGTTGCCAGATTTCTCAAAAAATCGGACATAAGTGTTCCAAAAATTGGCCAAATTTTGTCAACCTTGCTCAAAATCAGTCAAATTCGGACAGAACAAATTAATGGCTAAACATTGCTAATAGTTGCTAAAAGTAGCTAGATTATTATAACAATAATGAAAATAAATAGCTAAAAGTGGCTAGAATTGATATCCAATATCTAGAAACAATATCTAAACGCAACAAAAAATATCTAAATTTAGCTGGGTGGAGCCTTAAATCAAACAATTTTGGATGTCCGATTCTTAAAAATTTAATCGTACATAATGAGCGAAAACAGACACAATGTCCAAATTTGGACATATCTGCCAACCATGTTCAGCCATGAACCAACAGTTTGTAATGTTGCCATTTCAATAGGGATTCCACCCAATATTATCAGGTATTTATCTTCCTCTTAATCTTAGGGTCAACACCACTGAACCTGTTTGGCAATGTCAACAGCCATCCTGTGTACTTGTCCAGGATTCAAATATTCTATTTCCTTCTTGATGATGTCCATGCCATATTATACTAGTTGAATTTTAAGAAAAAAGTGATAGAAAAGCTGACCGGTTGAGAGATCTGCGGCTGTTTCGAGGCATGATATGCTACCCAAGATATGAAGTTGCCCTTTTCCAACCTTCAAGTTTCAAATATTTCTTGAACATTTGCCAACCACTCAGGTTCTCTCTGATATGCAGATCTTAGCAGCTGTACAACTGGTGGTTGGCAAGGCCCCTCCAGGGATGTGGCATATGGTGACTTTGTTTTCAACATGCCTGGTGGAACCTCAGTTTAAGTTTCTGGAAGAGGCACCACACCCCTGCTCCCTACAGTACCTTGATCATGTGTGGGTTTGCCTCGGTCTGTTCCAGGATTCCGGCCCGACTGGGGCCTAGAATACGCCAACTGCATACTCTGCAGAGGGGGTAAGATCCCCCCCCCCCAAACAGGTGCCACCTGTTTTTTCACCAAAGTCACAAGACTCTAGTTAAGGAAAAGTAACTTTCACCAAAGTCTCAAGACACTAGTTAAAAACAAATAACCTTTCACCAAAGTCGCAAGACTCTAGTTAAGGAAAAGTAACTTTCACCAAAGTCGCAAGACACTAATTTAAAAACAAATAACCTTTCACTAAAGTCGCAAGACACTAGTTAAAGACAAATAACCTTTCACCCAAGTCGCCAGACTCTAGTTAAGGAAAAGTAACCTTTCACCAAAGTCGCAAGACACTAATTAAAAAAAAATAACCTTTCACCAAAGTCGCAAGACTCTATTTAAAAAAATAACCTTTCACCAAAGTCGCAAGACTCTAGTTAAGGAAAAGTAACCTTTCACCAAAGTTGCAAGACACTAGTTAAAAAATAACTTTTCACCAAAGTCACAAGACTCTATTTAAAAAAAATAATAAATAACTTTCATAAGTAACTATTTTTAGAAAAATAATAAGTAACTTTCACCAAAGTCGCAAGACACTCGTTAGAAAAAAACAAAAGTAACTTTCACCAAAGTCACAAGATTCTATTTTTTTTAAATTTTAAACTTATTTCGGCATTAAATGACCCATCAAAGGTTGATATGCTGCTAAACAAATCAATCAATCAATCAATCATGTTCCAGGATTCATTTCACTGGTGAATTGGAAGATAGATATAGATATTCTCTGAAATGAATGCTGAGCTGTGGACGAGGTTCGATTATTATCAGAGTTGTCCAGATTTCCCACACTGAACAAACTACTCCATAAAGTCAGGGAACAAACGACTTTCTATATCTCAAACTGGGTACACACAGAATTTGCTACATCATTCAATCCCACCAACACTCCCTCATAGGATACTATTTATCTGGTAAGAGCTAATACATCTGCATGCTTTTGAAAGCATTTGGTCACACACTTTTTTACAATATTACAACCAGACACACGTTCTCTTGTACGTAAACAAGAAAAAATAGTTTGTAAGGGGAGGAATGTGACGTGAGATGGTGAGAACAACTGATCTATAATAACCTACAAAATTGCAAAAATCACAATAGTTCATGTCTGTCTACACCATTGGTTCCCAACCAGGGTGTAATTCCCCCCAGGGGTGGAATGTGGCTAGTCCAAGGGGGCAATAAGTCTATTAGGTAAAAATAAAAGTCCAATCTAGAGATAGGATTTTCTGCAATTCTATCTATCAAGTCGAAGGCTCGAAATAAGCTCAAAGTTGAGAATGATTTAAGATCTGCTCTCTCACTAATAGACCCACAAATCGAAGAACTGGTAGCAAAAAAATAAGAACAGAGATCACATTGACACATTGTAATAAATTTGAATTTAAAATGATGTGTTCTAAATATTTTCACTTGCTTTCTTTGAGTAACAAAAACACAGCAGCAGCTATACAATTATAAAATTAAACTAATTCTTAGTATGAAGCTGTCTAATTATACATAAAATAAAGTTATTATTTGAAATTATTCTTTGTTGCAACTTAATAAATGGAAGGGGGGGATACTAGTAATCTTATTGACAAAAGTGGGGAATAACTCGAAAAGGTTGGGAACCACTGCCCTATACACTAGGAAGTTTATCTATGAGAGGGGGGGGGCAACTCAAGGTTAGCCATTGATTGGCTAATATCCCAGCACCACAATTGATATACAAATCAATCACCAATGCATTGGCAAGCGCCATCTACTCTAAAGCCTTCATTAACTCCAAACAGTCAATTATCACTGTTAAACACACCGAATATCCATAAGTCCTTTTAGTTCAATTCAATATAATATATATGATATAAACAAAAACACAAATGTTATTATAATCATTCACGGAAATGACCCTTTAAATATACAATCTGTCTCAAACATATCCCTTTTCACAATTTCTGCTGCTTTAGCTATATGGAGAACATGTACATCAGTGGTAGGAAACCTACGGCCCACGGGCCGGATCCTGCCCGCAAAGCAAATATTGGGATACTATTGACGTCCCTCCACTTTTCTTTTAGCTTTCCTCACCTCCAAACATTTGCTCTCCAAAAATATCACCAAAATGGGCTCCACAGAATTCGCGCCAACAAAGCTGGAAACGACGTAAAGTTCAAGCAGCCAGTTGATTGCTCAACAATTAATTCAACAGCACCAGCTATTAGTTGACTGATGAAAATGCACATAAAATTTCATCTCAATGTGAGCCTACCCTATTTTGTATATATACCAGACAACAGACACATTCATCAGTCACGGCTTAGCTGCTGAGAAGGCATGGCTGTTCGACTCACACATGCAAACAATGCTTTCATCTACACCTGCGCGCAAGGTATTCTAACATTTTGACAGCAAAGCAAGTAAGTCTCTGATTTGACTCGCATACACTTATGACACCACAAGTGTTATTATACATACGCATATACTCACCCACACATGCATACACTCATGACACGACAAGTGCTATTGTACATATGCACTACACTCACTTATTGACTCTTTCATCCAGTCAAACTGAACATTTCTTAATGCAAGACACATTATTTTTCCTAATCTATATTCATTCATTCAATTGTTATAGTTCTTGAATAAATTATATGTTATATACTGTAGTGTCTCCCAGCTCGTGGGAATCTCACTGAAAGGGAAAGATGAAGCAATGGAACAAAGGACAGAGACAAATGTGATGTTTACCAATCACCGTCAGGGAGAGGACTGTCTGTCGTCTCGCTTAGAGTGATCTACTTTATTTTCCCCGGTTTGCCTGGCGCATGACCGGGGACTCACTTCTGTTTTATGGGTTTGTGGCAAGGGAGGTAACTCGAGGTATTTGCTCCCATGCGCAGCCTGGCAGGACATCACATATACATTTGTCTATTCATTTATTTCATTGAACTTTGAACAAGACAGAATTTATAATTGTAGACAGAGAGATATGTTCTGCCATATTCCTCTATGGACTCGTGTCCCTTCAAAGAAGTGACACAAGGCACTATACTATGCTTATTTTTACTTCCGTTTATCTATCTATCTTCATTTATGCAACCCTTCGCTATGGTACACTTATACATATGCATATACACACATTTACAACAACATCTTATTGACTCTTTCGTTCCAGTCAAACTGAATATTTCTTAATGCAAGACACATTATTTTTCCTAATCTATATTCATTCATTCAATGTTATTGTTCCTGAATAAATTATATATGTTATATACATTTGTCTATTCATTTATTTCATTGAACTTTGAACAAGAACAAATTTATAATTGTAGACAGAGAGATATGTTCTGCCATATTCCTCTATGGCTGTGGTTCCCAACCAGGGGTGGAATTTGGGTAGTCCAAGGGGGGGAATAAGGCTATTAGGTAAAAGGTCCTGTCTAAAAATAGGGTTTTCTGCACTTCTATCTATCAAGTCGAAGGCTTGAAATAAGCTCCAACTGAGAATGTTTTAAGATGTGCTCTCTCACTAATAGACTCACAAATCGAAAAACTAGTGGCAACAAAACAAGAACAGAGATCACATTGATGTGTATATCAGTAACGATAGCAGAATTCTTCTTATTTTTTTAATAAATTGGAATTTCAAATGATGTGTTCTAATTATTTTCGCTTGGTTTCTTTGAGTAACAAATACACAGCAGCAGCTGTACAATTATAAAATTAAACTAATTCTTAATATAAGCTGTCTAATTATACATAAAATAAAGTTATAATTTGAAATTATTCTTTGTTGCAACAGAATAAATGGAAGGGAAGGGTGTGAATATTAGTAATTTCATTGACAAAAGGGGGGAATGACTCAAAAAGGTTGGGAACCACAGCTCTATGGACTCGTATCCCAACAAAGTGGTGAAAGAAGGCACTATACTATGCTTATTTTTACTTCCGTTTATCTATCTATCTATCTATCTATCTATCTTCATTTAAGCACCCCTTCGCTATGGTACAATTATACATATGTATATACACACATTTACAACAACTTCTTAATGACTCTTTTGTTCCAGTCAGACTGAACATTTCTTAATGCAAGAAGCATTATTTTTCCCAATCAATATTCATTCATTCCATCGTTCATTGTTCTTAAATAAATTATATATGTTATATACAGTTGTCTATTCATTTATTTCATTGAACTTTGAACAAGAACAAATCTATAATTCTGTTGTATACTCGTTGAATTGCCTGGACTTGGATAGAAAGGAAACTCGAAGACTTGCTTGTAAAAATATCTGGACATATTTTTATTACACAACATATTTGTCGGCCGGAGAGTGAAGAGTGGGAGAGAGATGATAAGGAGAACCGCCAGTCTGTCCCCCAACAGGGACAGCGGTCTCGGGCCTTAACAGCTCCTCTGATGTCTGCGTCTTCTTTGAGTGTCGAGATTTCTGTCAGCGCTGTTCGCTGTTCGCTGTTCTTGGTCTGCTTTATAGTTCTCTCTAGTGCCTACGTGGTGTCACACGGTGTCAATCACCGGTTCCCATTTCCTGTTTTGAACACTAACAATATTTAGACAATATACCTATTTCCTGAGGTGACTGGATTCACTTACATTTCTGCCCAGCTGTCCGGATACACATATCATAACAATTGTAGACAGAGAGATATGTTCTGTCATATTCCTCTATCGACTCGTGTACCAACAAAGAGGTGACACAAGGCCCTATAGATCTTTACCAAAGGATTTTTAGAATTTTAATAAAATTAATAAGAAAAATATGTGAACCATAACAATATGAAATTTTAGATTATAATTTATTTATTTATTCAATTATTATTACATATTGCACCTGGAGAAGGCCGTAGAATGATTTGGCCGAAATGTTGTAATAATAATTGAATAAATAAATAAATTATAATCTGAAATTTCATATTGTTATAGTTCACATATTTTTCTCATTAATTTTATTAAAATTCTAAAAATCCTTTGGTAAAGATCTATAGGGCCTTGTGTGACCTCTTTGTAGGTACACGAGTCCATATCTCTCTGTCTACAATTATAAATTCAGATTCTCAAAGTTACAGACAATAAATTTCAATTCCAACTTTTGTTTGGACAATCCAATCTCTTCTTCCTATCTTTGATGTTAACACAACATTTCGGCCAAATCATTCTACGGCCTTCTCCAGGTGCAATATGTAATAATAATTGAATAAATAAATAAATTATAATCTGAAATTTCATATTGTTATGGTTCACATATTTTTCTTATTAATTTTATTAAAATTCTAAAAATCCTTTGGTAAAGATCTATAGGGACTTGTATCACCTCTTTGTTGGTACACGAGTCGATAGTGGAATATGACAGAACATATCTCTCTGTCTTTGATTAAGTTCTTTGGCATCCTTGCTTAAGCACAAATGATTTTCTAGCATGTTTTATTCATTGATTGGAGGCAAAATATGTCTAGATGTATTTAAATAGACAATTCCCACATTTCAAGCTTTTTGAGGCATTTATCTGACCCCTGTAGAGAGAGAGAGTGTGTGTGTGTTCGTGTGTTTGTGTTGCTAGATTTGGTATTGGGTGATAAAATCTAGCAACACAAACACATACGCACACACTCTCTCTCTCTAGACAGTGAGATTTACCAGCATCACCTACTCACTACTAAAAACCTTCATTCAGGTAGAAACCTCGGTCCGGGCAGACATGACAATTCGCTTTCTCTGATTTTCCTTTTGAAAACAACCTAATAAGTCAAAACATGGTAAGGTATTAAATAAATTTCTTGCAAATTATTCTGAGTCTCCACATTGTCTTTTTCCCAGCGTCATTATGTCGGATAACCTTTATCCTTTTGTATACCATATGTATCTATGTATCTATCTATGTATCCACACCTCACCCAGCCCTAACCGTTCATAGTAGAAACTTGAAATTTTGCACACACACTCTCCTCAATGAGTAGAGGAAATACTTTTTTTGTTTTTTGGAAATTCCCCCCTAAATAAGTTTTTAGATTGGGGGTGGGGGTAATATACAAAGTAAGTTTATGCTAAATTGGTCACTAGTTTCTGCCTGCTTGTTTTTTGAAAATTCAGACCTTTTTTAGTGATCACAGCCCAACAAAAGGTGAAAGTAGTAACTTATTCATTGATCACCCCTTTTTCCAACTTTTTAATTGATCACCCCAACACAGCATATATGAGTGGCAGTGATTCATAATTTCCAAAAAATGAAAATTACCCCCCCAAAATAGGTTTTTAAGTGGAGGGTTCAATTTACAATGTAAGTTTATGCCAAATGGATCCCTTAGTTTGTGTCCAGCAGCATTCGCACTTGTTTTTTGAAAATTTGGACTTTCTAGTGATCACTGCCCACCACCACTGTTTAATTTACAAGGTAAAAAGAAGCATATTAGGTGGCAGTGATTCATAATTTCCCTTGGAATGCTAGGTCTTTAATGGGGGGTTCAATTTACAATGTAAATTTATGCCAAATTGATCCCTTAGTTTGTGTACAGCAGCATTTTCATTTGTTCTTTGAAAATTTGGACTATTTAGTGATCACTGCCCACCACCATATATAGGAGGCAGTGATTCATAATTTCCCTTGGAATGCTATTTTTTGTTTTTTTTGAAAATCCCCACCCCCCAAAAAATAGGTTTTAAATGGGGGTTCAATTTACAATGTAAGTTTATGCCAAATTGATCCCTTAGTTTGTGTCCAGCAGCATTCTCACTTGTTTTTTGAAAATTTGGACTTTTTAGTCGTCACTGCCCACCACCACCACTGCTTAATTTACAAAGAAGCATATATAGGTGGTGGTGATTCATAATTTCCCTTGGAATGCTAGTTCTTTCTTCATTCTGTAATAATTTGGAATGTCTGTAGTGGAAACCTGATAAGCAGGGCGGCATGATATTCTATATTCTCTATAGCAACCAAGTCAGCTGTGGCAAAGCTTTGTTAAGTATTTGGAATCACACAAATTACTGGCATATTTTTTTACACGAATGTCTATATCAAAAATTGATGCTACACGTTTGTATTTATCCCCACTTTTCATTGGTTCATCCCAGAACAAACATAACTGCTCTGGAATCTTTTACAGATCAAGTTTACATCAGGCACCCTGAAAATTGTCGAATCGAAAATGGACACATTTTGCCTCGACACTGGTGATAAACAAATTTTCAAAGTTTTTGTGCTTTCAATCCAACTATTCTTCATAAAACTAGGTTTTGGCTTTTATAGTGATTAGAGTTTAAATCTTTTAATGAAAGTCTTATGGAGTGCGAGCACAAAAAATTTCTATGAAATTTAAACTCTAATCACTATAAAAGCCAAAACCTAGTTTTACGAAGAATAGTTGGTTCATCCCAGAAAAAAAATAACTGCTCTGGAATGATTTTCAGATCTAGTTTACATCAGGCACCCCGAAAATTGTTGGAAAAAACAGGACACATTTTGCCTTGACACCAGTGACATCATTGAAATGTCAGCAGTGTTAACAAGATAAACACATTTTTGAAGTTACTTTCTCCTGGAAAAACTTTTTTGTGCTTTCAATCCAACTATTCTTCGTAAAACTAGGTATTGGCTTTCATAACGATTAGAGTTTAAATTTTTTAACAAAAGACTTATGGATTGTGAGCACAAAAAATTTCTATAAAATTTAAACTCTAATCACTATAAAAGTCAAAACCTAGTTTTACAAAGAATAATGGCTCATCCCAGCAAAAACATAATTGCTCTGCAATGTTTTTCGGACCAAGTTTACATCAGGCACCCGGAAAATTGTTGAATCGAAATGAGACACATTATGCCTCGACACCGGTGACATCACTAAAACGTCAGCAGTGTTAACAAGATAAACATATTTTTGAAATTACTAACATACTTTCTCACAGAAAATTCTTTTTGTGCTTTCAATCCAACTATTCTTCGTAAAACTTTCTAAAATTTTCAGTGTGCCTGATGTAAACTTGATCTGAAAAACATTCCAGAGCAGTTATCTGGGATGAACCAACTATTTGTCATAAAACTAGGTTTTGGCTTTTATAGTGATTAGAGTTTAAATTTTATAGAGATTATTTGAAGAATAGTTGGAGTGAAATCACAAAAAGATTTTTCCAAGAGAAAATATCTTAGTAACTTTGAAAATTTGTTTATCTTGGTAACACTGCTGATGTTTCAGTAACATCACCGGTGTCGAGGCAAAATGTGTCCCCTTTCGATTCAACAATTTTCAGGGTGCCTGATGTAAACTTGATCCTCTTTTTCTTTGTGCTTGTCTCAAGTGATGATCTCGTACATGTTATCTTTCAAGTTTGTGAACCATCATCACCAATTTTACCTGTAGACTGTCTTTTTAGTTGGCATTATTAATCACTGCTACCAAAGGTTTAGGTTATTTATATGTATCTATGTATCTATCTAACTATGTATTCAGACTTTGGCCAGCCCTAACTGTTCATAGTAGAAACTTGAAATTTTGGGGACACACTTCCCTCAATGAGTAGAGAAAATGTTGGGTTTTTTAAAATTCCTCCGCAAAGTAGTGTTTTAGATTAAATAAATAAATAGATAAAATTGAATCCCCCGATTCAATTTTATCTATTTATGTAGCCAGACTTCGCCCAGCCCTAACCATTCATAGTAGAAATTTAAAATTATGTACACACACTCCCTTCAATGAGTAGGGAAAATGCTTTTTTGTTTTTTGAAAATCCCCAAATAGGTTTTTAGAGGGGGTTTCAATTTTATCTATCTATCCATCAGGACTTCGCCCAACCTACCCATTCATAGTAGAAACACAGGCTTTTTTTGAAAATTCCCCTCCAAAATAGGGTTTTAGTGGGGGTTTCAATTTTCAATGTAAGCTTATGCTAAATTGGTCACTAGTTTGTGCCCGCTTGATTTTGGAAAATTCAAACATTTTTTAGTGATCACAGCCCAACTTTTTAATTGATCACCCCCAACACAGCATATATAAGTGGCAGTGATTCATAATTTCCCTTGGAATGCTAGTTTTCTGTATTTACTTAAAAATGTATTAATTTTTCGCAGTCTGCAATCAATTACCTGAATCTTTTTCTTTTTAAAAATTTTGTTCTTCTTCCCATTGTTAATAATGGTAGTGCTGATATTATTCAGAATACTAAGAGAGGGTGTTGGGGCGGTCTATAAAATAGAATGGCCGTAACCCTTTATGGGGCAAGTGACTATATATGATCATATATAGTCACTTGCCCCATGCAAATATTGTCAGTCAGCTACATGCAAATATTGTAGCCACAAAGAGAACATAATCGGCACCAATGTGGCCTTCAAGCTTTGTAAAGTATACTTGTGCTTGAACAAAGATAGAAACTGTTTTGAGGCATACCACACCCCATTAAATTAGCCTGTTTTTGGCCCACACAATAGCATTTTAAAATCAACTTGGAGGTATTATTTTTTTTGTTAATATCAATCTTTTTGTATCTATTCATT
>VCCN01003290.1:5167-17527 GCA_006491835.1 Architeuthis dux
CAATGCATTTTTGATGGTTAAGTCGTCCTAGTTTACCAAATGCTGTATATGCCGGACAATAAGATGAATGGTTTACACGGGTTTTTGGAGGACTACCATTCACTACAACTCATCAAAGCCACATAACTGTCCATATTGAGCTTCAGTAGACTAGATGGCACTCTAGTCATAATACCAGCACATTGGACACACTGTAAATTTGTCCATTTTATATACCAGCATATACAGTAATCATCTTTTATAGTTATATTACTCATTCCTGTTAAAATTAAACATGATTAATATCTTATTTGTATTGTAAAATTAAAATTATATTTGCAAATTAGTTTATTTGGTCACAAAAAGAATATAAAATTGGAGGCACAAAAATGGTTTAATATATTTGATGGAATTTTAAATATAAAGTGGTGCTGTTAAAGTCTTGTTATAATTTATGTTTTTTTAATTACCCAGAATATTCTGCTGTCTAAGGGCTACTAATTATCCAAAATGGTCATCACCCACAAATAAGTACACCCCTATGACTTTTTAATAGAAAGATACTTGTCTTCTAAACCAAACATAGCAGGATTTTATTATGTCTAGTGGAACATTACACAATGAAAATGGATATTATCAGGTATTATTTATGACCAAACTCTACAGTATTGAAACTCAGTTGCCAAAAATATTTTTTCGTAATGTTGTACTCATCTTTGGACTGCAACATATTTATATTTTTGGCAAGAGAGTTTCAATCCTGTAGAGTTTGGTCATAAATAATACCTGATAATATCTGATGTTCCACTAGAAATAATAAAATCGTGCTATATTTGGTTTAAAAGAAAATTAACTTTCTATAACATAGTGGTAAGGGAGTACTTATTCATGGGTGATTCTGTATATGACAACATATTTTCAGATTATATGTACTTCAATTTGCAGGTATACACAGTAGTAACTGACCTAAGAAGTTGTTTATAAAAGAGATTAATCAGAGTATAGTATAGGTCTGTTTATACAGTAAAAATCATATCAGTCCATTTATTTTCTGACAATCTGGTGGAAGTGGGGCTGTGGTACAACTTTTTTTGGTAGGAGGATCAACTTATTTGGCAAATATACATCAGCCAGCCTGTAAATACCTTTTTTTACACTCTTGATAAAGCATCAGATGGAGTGATAAGGCTGGAGATTTTTCTCATCTTGGTCTCTTATCAATGTGAGGCCGAATTAAGACTGACAGGCAAAAGATAAGGGAACTCTATTTGGGCAGATCAACTCAGAGGGGAGCCAGACAGGACAGAGCTATATCCACCCAGGGATAAGCTTGTAATCCCAGCACCTTTGTACTGTTTGCTTCAGTGTTTTCAAAATGAGGGATCTCTCACTCTTGGTCAACAAAGAATAAATGAGAGATCTTTTTCTCACCACTTTTATGAAATTAGACTAGTTTTTACTTTCATCCTAATTTTAGTTATTTTTATACAACTTATTAATTTGGGCCACTGTTTCCCAAATTAATAAGTTGTATAAAAACTAAAATTAGGATGAAAGTAAAAACTAGTCAAATTTCATAAAAGTGGTGTGTTACTACAATACTTCATCCAATAATAATAAAGACTGATTTATAAAAAAGACTACTAGGTCTCATATGTAAAACAACATACATAAGGCGCAGAGATTCAGTTATAGCGAGTGAGTTTGTAAGTGTAAATCAGCTTCTGCTAATCCATGAAGTCTTCGTGGCTGAATGGTAAAAGCAGCTAAGCGTAAACTAGTCTCCCTCTGGCAATGAGGGTGTGAGTTAGATTGTCACCGAAGGCTTGCGCTGTTATTCGTTGCCATAAAAACAGTGGCCCGAATTAATAAGTTGTATAAAAACAACTAAAATTAGGATGAAAGTAAAAACTAGTCAAATTTCATAAAAGTGGTGTGTTACAATACTTCATCCAATAATAATAAAGATAGGATCTTTTTCTATTCATTACTTTTGCCTTGTTATTTCAATGGGGGTTCTATCTGCAGTTTCACAACAATTTTCTTTGGTCCACCACCCTTTTTCTTGGCTGTACCTGTACCCATAAAAGTTGTCTACTGAAGACTCAACACTATTTGATACCACCAAAAGCAACAACAACATTCAATCTGGCTAATGCAATAATGTATATATATGATGCATCCACCTTTTGTAGTGAATAAAATCATTGGAATATTAATAATAGTTATTTTTTATAGTTTTGAGAAGGGTCATTAACATTCAAATAGTTTTTCGGACGATCAAACTCGTTCAACAGGCCCAAACCCGACAAGACAAGGACAAAGAAACACCCGAATCCTACGTTATAAAGGTTACCTACTTTGAAATTTAAAAAAAATCTGTTTACCCCCATCACATTTGGATATTACACCTGAAGAAGGCCGAAGAATGGATTGGCCGAAACGTTGTGTTAACAACACAAACAACAAGTAGTAGTTCAATTGTCCAAAGAACTATTTGAAAGAGTTAATAACAGTGTTTATAATTCTAATTCTAGATATTTACCAAGATTAGCTTGGTATGGCACAAGGCCAGTTCAGATGGAACAGGGTAGGAAGATTGCATTATGCCAACCTTCCAAATGAGAGTGTCTGCCTGCCTAGAAAATCAGCATTCAAAATCGTTATGTTTTACCTGGGCTCCACCCACTAACACTAGTGGGAAATGTGTAACTATTTTAGCAATAAGGTAGGCCTTATAATTCATATTGCAGCAACGAGTGTCATAAAGTCATACCAGAATATAAACACTGTGAGAGCTCTACCAAAGCTGACTTTGCAGTTCTTTCAAATTAGAAACCGTCAACCAAAACTGTCAACATCAGTTTCTTTAGTTTTTAAGTGATTCTGGCTGGTTGGCTATCTATCGCGTGTATAGGCCACACCAATGAAACCAGATTGCTGAAAATTTAAACATTTACTCGTTATTATGTCTAGAAAAAATGTTTTTTTTTTTTAAATTCCTCCCCAAAATAAGTTTTTATTGAGGTGATTCAATCTACAATGTAAGTTTATGCTAAATTAGTCTAACAGCATTCACGCTTTAAAAAATAAAATTTGGACGTTTTAGTGATCACTGCCCAACAAAAGGCAAGAGAAGTAACTTATTCATTGATCACCCATTTTTCCAATTATTTTTTAATTGATCACCCCCAACAAGCATGTTGCCAAAAGATGTTGGTCATGTGACACTTTCTATTGGCTAACCAAACCGGTTTTATTTCTATATTTGAAAAAAATATTTAACTGAACATGAAAGAAACAAAACTCTTAATAAAAAAACTCAAATTATAATGCAGTGTATAAAACCTAATCTCATATTTATACAGACAATGCAACAATAATCAGTCATAAGATTAAGACTATTAACTTTTTAATGCAATGGTTCCAAAAGTGGGTGCCGTGATTAGCTCCCAGGAGTGCTACGGGATATTCAAAAATTTTAATAATACCAAGCAATAGTAATTCAATCGTAATTCACCTATCCCACTAGTAATTATGATTATTAAAACAGAAAACAAATATATAACATTTTTTTTTGAATTTAAATTACAAGAGTCATTTTTTTTTTTTTGCACCTAACTAGCCGGACAACAGGAATATACATGCAATTGTTCAGCATTTTTTAACATAGAAAAAATCCTTATACACTAAGGGTGCTGTGATTAAAAAAAGCTTGGGAACCACTGCCTTAATGGATTCTTCTAAGTGTAGGCATTTTATTTTCAGAACATCACCAGTTAACTTGTTTATAAAATAACATTTGCTTTTGGGCTGAACCAAAAATATTTGAGCATCCTGTTACATTTTAAAGCAACAATGAGTTTATCCTGGACTTCTTACGGCTGGCAAAACCAAGTTTGCAAGATCAGTGGCAACAACCGGGCTTACAATTTTAGCTATTCCAGAGCTAAATGTGAAGTTTTATGGCTGTTATAGTGCAAAAGAATTCTTCTCCGGTTACCAGCGAGGATTTTAGCTGCATAAATGAATATATATTGTATATATACATGCTTTTCTGCAACAGCATTCTAGCTTTAGGATGGAACCTGGCAAATTATGGATGCTTATTCTGTGTATTTAGAGATTGACCACCACTTTTCCAATTTTTTTTAATTGATCACCCCCAACACGTCATACTGCTAAAAGACATTGGTTATGTGATGGTTTCTATTGAGTGACTAACCTGACCTGTTATTTAGCTTAAAAAATCAGCCCATTTAATCAGTAGTAGAAAAAGTTACTCATTTGTTAAACAATTGTGTGAATTGTTGAATGTTGCTTTATTAATAGTAATACATAGGATTTCTTTATTCATCTTATTGTCTTCTTATCAAATATTCAGTACAAATTTCAATTACTTTTGTTCCGGCTACTTGACATTTTATAAGGTGTGAATGATCACATTAAAAAGTAAAGTAGCCCATTCATGAATTTTCATGAATAAAGTTATTTTTAGGTCTATACTTGCCAGCTTCTTAATTTAGTGTAACGTTTTAATTATCTTTCATTTGTATTATATGAGTTGACTTATGTCTATCTGTCCACACAATATCTCCAAAAGTTCTCAATGAAAATTTGCAGAAGGGGGCGTCATGGGCTATGAAAGAATTGATTAAAATTTGGGGAGGATCCAGGATTGTTTTGTTTTTCGATTGAGAGATATCTTTTCATATATTAAAAAGACAATAGTCCAAAATATAGAAAATCGAAAAACAGTCACCTCCCTGCACCGTAGCTATATATGAACCGATTTTCATTCCGTTTTAGTTAGTGTATGGCCTTGGCAGAGATATGCGCTCTCTGTATGCTTTCTATTTTTTTATGCTTTAGATAAGTGATGATAATATTACAACAACGAAAATCCTTCTGTCATGCTAAACACATGTTGATTGCAGCCTATACATTTTAAATTTAGTTCTGGAGTGTCTCATAAATTACAGTGTTGCTGCTTGAATGAAAATGTTGGACTCCGCTTTCTAAAGTGAGGTTATGAGCAGGGTGTCTAGTGAGATCAAATGGTAATTACTTATATAACACGCCACGTGTACGCCCATATTTTTTAGTCTGTAACATTTGTCGAGGGAGATAACTATTAAATGTTAATTATAGAGTATTCTCCCTTACTTATTTTTGTTTTCGATATGCGTGAAAAATCCAGCTTCAATCTGGTTGACCGACCATCAACAAGAAAAAGCAGAGCAACATGTTTTTGATATTTTTAAAGTACAATAAAACTGCAAATTTATTTAAATACCGCCGTCATTTTTTAACAGTCATATCGCGAAAGAAAAAGGTATTAAATACTGATAATGGTAATAGGATGGGTCATGTGTGACAGGTGTGGTGTGAAAGTCCATGTACGGTCAAAGGGTGAAAAGAATTAGTGACGATCATTTCAATTTTTGGGGTTGAAATTTTATAGGAAGTATTTTGTTTCTTGGAATAAAATTTTAACAACTGTTTTAATTTCTCTTTTTAAACTGAACGCACTCAATATCAAATTTCTTGTGACAACGAACAAAAAAGGGGCCGTTACAAAAAACAGTGCAGTTACACAGACAGACAGGGTCCCCCAAAATGTTTTTATTTTCAACGTTTATCAGTGTTTCAATTTGTTTGAGGATTTATTATGTTACACTTACATAGAGATAGATTATGGATCCATAAAGGAACTTACGTTAAATTAAACATAATTTTATGAATATTTGTTATTTGAAAGGTTATGCACTGGGCCCCATCAATGTTAAATTTGGCTCTGGCAGCAAGAAAGATTGTTTTTAGGATATGAAATTAATGTCCAGTCCGGCTAAAGGCAAATTGCTCCGAAAAAGGCTATACAAAAAGAAAAGGAGAGCAACAAAATTGTCTCAGTAACTACGTATATACATTTATACCATCTCACTACTTGATTATGGTGACAGTCTATTAATAAATTTAATAACAATTTGGGGTTTTCTATTAATACTGAATTAATTGAATAGGTATAAAAAAACTGACTGTTCAACGGCGACCGGCAACTTTCTGACACTTCATCGTCATAGATTTGAAAGCCTCTAAGATAAACTTTCGAGCTAATTTAGAGATTCATTTAAATGACATTAATCATTAATACCCACAAGGATAAGTGAATGTACATAAAATTCTTAAAAAAGAGACTTGTTACACATTTCTAATTAATTAACAGTTTTTAAAAAAGTAGGCTAAAGAAAAAAAAAGCTTCTTCCGTACAATGTCCACCTCTTACAACAGAACAACTCATCACGAACATCATTTTTTATAGAGTTTTTAAATATTAAATAAAACAAATAAAATTAAATTTCTTAAATGATCTGTTCTGGACAAAGTGACTAATTTTAAAATGTATTGGGTGATGTCCAAGTAATAATTGTGTCTGTATTTAACAGACGGACCACACAAATCCAAAATGTAAGTAAAGTGTTCATTACTATTATTACTGAAACTTGAATTGAGATTTAATTAAATGAATTAAATATGAAAAATTTAAGAAATCATAACAATTTTTAAAAAACGAAAGTATAATAATAATAATGGAACTATAAAAGAAAGGTCAGTTAAAAAGCGGTTTAAAATGTAAACACCAAAAATTGTCATTTTAATCCGATGGACAATAAGCTTTAAAATTCTATAAATATATCAATTTATTTAAAACGCAATGTTTAAAAAAAAAAGCCGTATGCATTTTAAAACCATTTAAAAAGACAAAGATTAGTGATATTTAATTCCGAAGTTGGTTTTAGTTTTTTGCTTATTGTGTTGAATGAAATCGTAAATGGAAATTCAAAATAAAATCTGGAGGAATAGAGTCTTGAAATAAATATTTACAATCGTTTAAACATTATCAATTCATTTTCCTTAAATCTACAGGGAATATAAAGTTCGGAGACCAATCCTAGAAATCCAAAATTATATAAAATTGTCTTGAACAAAAAGAAAATGGTATTTTCACACATCTAGGCATAAACATACAAGAAAAAAAATATATAAGGAATCTCTTTTTACGATCATGTGATGATACTTTTAACACAATACAATGACACTTTATTCATTTTTTATACAGGATACGAATGTAAATAAACACTGAATTTGAATAACTTAATAATGTAAGTCTTGTTCTCTATAAAATTTAAACAACCCCACAATTGTTACTAATAACATTAGTACCAACTATATAGTCAGGCGGTCATGTCCACGATGGATAATATAGGAAGAGTCAAGTCGCACACCAAAACTAAAACACTGTCTCTACCGCCAAATAAAACAAAATTTCACCGACATAAGATTAAATCCAGAAGATATTTCAACAATAAAACAGATGTCAAAGACTCTTACCTGATGGTGAATAAATAGTATTTAATCAAAACATGTCAATTTAAACTTGCGTGCTACTATGGAGCCACGATGCTGCACGTTCGCATCATGTATGTTCCTCGTAGGAAAAAAAGCATCAGCAGCAGCCGCAATAGTATTAGCTACGACGATGATGATGTTAATAATAATAATTATGATGATCTTTGCGATGATGATCAGCTGCTGCTGCTGCTACTGTCGTGACCAAAAGCGCCATCTACTGAGAGAAAAAAATATGTATCCGTGTGAAAGCTTCTAACTATATTTCTCTCTCTACTTATGTGGGGGGAAAAGCACTTGGGGTTGAATTTGGAAAATAATCTAGATAAATAAAATAATTCAGTAAAAATTAAAACAAGTAAATGAAGTTGTTATCGTAGAATAAATCAAAGTAGTTCGAAATAATAGCCTATTTTTAACACAATTTTACCATGAAAATAGCAGATCCAAATTTAGCAACATGAGGCGGAATAATTCTAAAATTGGTTCGGTAAAATTTTCCCGATCTTGGTTTTAAATATTTAGATAAAAATCTATTTGCATGTATTTTGCATTTGTAAATCGTTACACGAATTAATTGTTGTCCATGTTAAATAACTCTTGAGAGGAAAAATGAAGAATAAATCTCCACCCCCAAAAGATGCGTTTTTCACATTTTCAGTGCGTTGATTTTTCTGCTGTTAGATTAATAAAATAATTTAGGAAAAATAAAGTAAAGAAATAAAGTTGTTATCGTAAAATAAATCAAAGCAGTTCGATATAACAGCCTATTTTTAACACACTTTTTTTAACCGTGAAAATAGCAGACATACCCAAAATAAAATAGTAACACGGAACAACAGAATAATTCAAAGATTGGTTTGCCAAAATTCTCCCAGTTCTAAGATGTAAATATTTTTAAAAAATCTATTTGCATGCATTTATTTAGTAAAAATAATGGGAATAAATAAAGTTGTTATCGTAAAATAAATCAAATCAGTTCGAAATAACACACATTTTTCTTGCCATGAGAATAGCAGTAGCAAACCCAAAAATAGTAACAACACGGAACGGGAACGGAATAATTCAGAAATTGGTTCTGCAAAATTTTCCGAATCTCGGTTGTAAATATATATACAAAAATCTATCTGCATGCATATTGCAACTTCACATTAATCAATTTTTGCTTATGTTAAATGATTCTTGAGAAGAAGAATACATTTTTTTTTTAAAAAGATGCGTTTTTTCTGTTGGTTTCCGTCCGTTAAGATTAATACTTTCTTTAAATATTTCATCGTCGCTGATTTTTTGATTAAGAAAAAAAAAAGATAAAAAAAAAAAGAAAATGAAGAGAAGAAGCAAAGCCTGAAACGAGAGAAAGGATTTATTGATCAGTTCAGATTATTTCTATCGTAATAATTGATTAAGCCGAAGCGGAAGAAGTGGAATGGGAAGTCATCCACGACGATGTGATAGTGCTGAGTGTTCGTTACTAATTTAGCAAGCACTTTGTAAGAATAGGTCATCTTCTTTCTCTCTTTTCTTTTCTTTTTTGTCTGTTTCTTTTTATAATTCGCCAATTGTCTGTCTGTCTGTCTGTCCGTCTGTTTGTCATCGCATAACTCAAGGACGGCTAGAGCTATAGCCACCAAATTTGCTGTGGTTACTAATGAGACGCCGGGGCATGCTTTTAGCATATCAGTTTTTGAAAATTCCCCTCCAAAATGGTTTCGATTTTTTACATCAACCATGTCAAATAAAAAATCTAGTAAAAAATCTAGACTTCCAAAAAATGTGGGTACTTGAAATCCCTCAATATTTAAATTAAATGTGATCCAAGAGTTTGTGCTGGTGACGATTTTCAAATGAGGTATAATTCAATAAATACATAGTTCAAATTCATGATCTCTTCTTGGGGTTAAAGGACGCCATTTAGACCTTCCGCAGTACCCAGCTGACAATCTCGCTCGTAGGGAGGTTTTCAGCTTGTTTATATAATAGTGGGGCTCAGCTGAAAATTTCGAACCAATTGTGCATTTTGTGATAAAAGCGTATAATTTGGTACACTTATAGCCAAAGGCATTCCAAAAGAATTTGGATATTGAGCCATCATGAATTTTCAATATGTCTTATCAGCGATGGATTAATTACACAATTAGTTGAATTTATTTACCATACATAGTTCTTGGGAATTGTCATTTGGATAATAATTCTTCTAATTTAACGAATAAGAGAATTTCTTTCATTTTTTCATTTGTTAGAGATTAACTGCAAGAAGGCAGTTTCAAAGATTTAAACTTATCTCATTGAAGATCCAAAAATGTCTTATTTTGAAGGAGATTAGTATACGGGACACACTTCAATTTTATTTCTAAATTACACAGACCTTAAGAAGATAATGAGGAAAACCAGTAGCCAATCGTCTGTCTCCATAAATTATCATTTCATTTGATTTTTAAGAACTCTACAGGTAAAAGATCTTTCTCGATTTGAATGATGGTTCAGGTTACAAGTAGTAAGGGATTAGCCATAAAATGTAGCAGTTTTCTCTTTATGGTGAATACGATTTGAAATATTCTCACTAGTTAATATTTCTAAGCGCCAGCGAGTATTACCAGTCTAGCCACCAAATCGACTATGTGAAGGGGGAAGCATACAATTATGTTTGAAATGTGTTAAGCACAATGGAAAACCTGAAAGGAATCAGAGAGCGCATACCTCTGCTAACTCAGTCAAAAACAAATTCCTGGATCCGCCCCAAGTTTTAATCATTTCCTCCTTAGCCTATTGCCCCCCCCCTCAAAATTTAAGTGGAATTAATTGAGAACTTTTTTTTAGATATCATGTGGACAGAATTGAGTGAATACATAAATGTATGGAAAAAAACCGGAAAAATATCTCTCAATTAAAAAGAAATCCCTAGATCCGCCACAAACCTTCGTCTTTAGCACATTGCCCACACTTCCAGACACTTTGAGAACTTTTGGAGATATCGTGTGAACAGACGAAAAGACGCGGGGTAATACATATACAGGTGAAGCTCCTATTTTGCACAAGATGCGTTACGAGAAAATGGACAATCTAGGAGCTTTGTCCAATCTGAGAACAATTACAGGTGAAGCTCCTACTTCGCCCGCCCCTACTTCGCCCGCCCCTACTTTAGAATAGGAGTCGTCCAAGGTAGGAGCGGACGAAGTAGGAGCTTCACCTGTACCCCTTCAACTTCTTTGGAAGAGGTAAACTATTTTTGCTCCTATATTAGCTGAACCTATGAGTAAAACGTTCTCATCGATTTTTTTGTTCTTGCATTGGATATTCTTTCTAGAGAAATAATGGCTGGCATTATTAACGCTCCAATAAAAATGCCATTATTCCAAGAGTAAAACCAGTGCCATTTCTTCAATATTGGTTCATTCCATTCTTTGGTTATTCTTTGTCTTATGAGCTTCAGCTTCAGGCTAAACATGCCATTCATTGTCACGGGTCAACATCTGAACAGGTAGAACATTACAGGAAACAAAACATCTGAACAGCTAGAACATTACAGGAAACAAAAGAAACTAGAAATCACTCAGGGGAACGCATACCTCTTCCAACGCCATTGCCACTAAAAAGATTAATGAAAACCAGTTCATGTATAGCTACAATGCAGATCCTACCTTGTACGACTCCTATTCCTCTGTAAAGATTCTTGAATCCGCCCCAAAATTTAGTCAATTCTGCCTTAGTACATGGCCCACCCTTCCACAAAATGTTATTGAGATCCTTTGGAGATATTGTGTAGACAAACATGAGTGAATACATTAATGTATGATAAAAATGAAAAAAAAATATCTCTCATTCGAAAAAGAAATCCTTGATCCGCCCCCAAAATGTAATCAATTCTGTATCCTTAGCGCATGGCCCACCCGTCCACAAAATATCATTGAAATTAATTGAAAACTTTTGGAGATATTGTCTGGGCAGACAAACAGACAGACACGAGTGGATACATATACAGGTATACCTTGATTAGTGCGGTCAATTCGTTCCAAAACTTTCTGTTCAAAACCGCACTGTTCAAGGTCTTATTATGATTTAATGTGGTTTTTTTTCCAGCTTATACGTATTACATTAATTTGTACAGCAATACCTTAACCGTACTACATCAAAACACGCTCTAATCAAAACCGCATTATTCAAGCTGCACCTCTTCCAACTTCGTTCGACAGTTAAAACAACGAAGATTGATATTGACAATTTTGCAATACATGATTAATTGCTGGCCACAGTTCAGATGAATAAATTACTATTTTTCATTTCCTCTTTACTTTCTTTTCTGTATTGAACTATGATAATTTTTATTTGTTTACGGAAATATTAAGGCTTATTAGTCCATATTTTCAGTGAAGAAATGTTCCCCAGAAAGTATCAAAACATTCTTCCAAGAGTTTGTAGAAAATTAGATACCGTATTTGCCGTCATATAATACGCACATTTAAACAAGCAAAAGAACAGGTCTGGTTAGTCACTCAATAGTTGAATAGAATAAAGTGACATTAAGTCAAATAATATAAGTGATTATGATTATCAAATAATAAAGTGATATTAATGTAGTGTCTCCCAGCACGTGGGATTTCTCACTGAAAAAGGAACAAAGGACTGTAATGTTTATAGAAATATATGTATATCAATAAACATGCCGAGGCAAGCTCCTAGCAACCCCCATTCCGTTTCCGGTCCCAGAAAGCGGGAACCGGAAGTGGGAACAGGGAAGGCTCACTTCTTAGCAGGCCAATCAACCCTATCACACGTGTTATCTTGTCTTCTTTTCTTAACACGCATAAGCAGATTACGAATCGAAACGCATTCTAATTTCACACAGCTACCACAAGAAGAACAAGAACACAACAAGGACGAAGACAAATGTCTCAGTTATGATCACCGTCCGAGAGGAGACTGATCGTCCCATCACTTCGTGTGATTCTCTTTATTTTCCCCCGGTTTGCCCGG
>VCCN01003290.1:100064-110204 GCA_006491835.1 Architeuthis dux
GAACACTGCAAAAAAAACATTAGGAAAAACTTCTTCTCTCAAAGAATTATAAACAACTGGAACTCACTAGTACAATACGATCCATAAGATAATTATGAACAAAAGGCTGCTTAGGGAAATTTTGAAAATAGAGCTTCAAAATCTGTTAGAAATCAATGTTTTTTCAATTCACCCACAGACTCGAGATAGGTCTATTATTCACCTATGCACTATTGGTTTATTTACTCTTTCTGTAATCTTAAAGCTAGCTTTTTGTAGCATTTTTCGAAAAAATGAGAAACACATATTAGCAAATTATTACCGGTTTTTCCTGTCTGCAAGATATCTGCAAAAGTTCTAAATGAATTTCATTCAGATTTCTGGAAGGGTAGACAATAGGCAAATGAAGAGCTGATTAAATTTTGGAGCGGATACATGCATAATTACCTCCCCTACGTCATATGGTTCGTATTTTTTCTTGCCTGCAAGATATTGTTGGTTCAACCGTTTTTCCTCGCCTCCAAACATATTTTCTCCAAAATCATCACCAAAATAGGCTCCAACAGATTCACGCCATCGAGTTTGAAAAGGCGCAAAGTTCAAACAGACAGATGGTTGCTCAACAATTATTCAACAGCAGCAGCTATTTGTTGACCAATGAAAACTCATCTAAATCCAAGGCCTGTGGGAGCCTACCTATTTCAGATATAAGCAGTCTGACAGACATTTCACCTGTGCACATAAGGTATGCTAACTTTTCAATGGCAAGCAATTAAGTCCCAGATTTGACTCACACACATGCATACATTTGCATACACTCACTCACCTATGCATATGCTTGCATATACATGCATTTACAACAACTTCTTATTTGACTCTTTTGTTTCATTCAACTAATGAACACTAAACATTATGAATATCATAATAACTCTTGATGCAAGAAGCATCACAATCTTCATTCTTTCATTCAATCGTCCATTGTTACTTCTTGAATAAATTATATATGTTATATACATTTGTCTATTCATTTATTTCATTGAACTTTGAACAAGACTGAATTATAATTGTAGACAACAGAGAGATATGTTCTGCCAGACTCGTGTTCCTACAAAGAGGTGACACAAGGCCCTACGATATCTCCTAAAGTTCTCAATCAGATTTTCTGGAAGGGTGAACAATAGGCAAAGGAAGAACTGATTAAATTTTGGAATGGATCCATGCGCAATTACCTCTTCTACGTCGCTTTTCATTACATTGCTTTCCTTTTCAGATTCTTCATATATGAATCAAAGAATATATCCAACAGTCAAAATTTAAACAGTTAACTACGCCATCTCTGATCTATCCACTAAGTGATTTCAATGATGTTTAAGGTTACTGACAGAGGCGTTAACACAGGTATGTACTCTCTGAGTGCTTTCTAGTTCCAAAATGTGCTAATTAAATTGAAAAAAATCAAAATGGGTATTTTGATTATCCACTGAAATGACTATATACTAGTAAAATACCCGTTGCTTTGCTAACAGCATATCTAAGGATGGAAATCTAAAGCACTGTAGAAGCTGAAAAAACTGAACTGACCATCCCCAGCACTTAACCAAATCTTCCACTCACAGACATACAAATGCGAGTTCAATTCCACCTCATTTTACTTTCTTGCCTTTCTTGATGGCTGAGTTCAGCTGTTCTCCTATAGCGAAATCTTTATATTTCTTCCCCATCCCTTTTGAGTAGCCCTACGCTGCTTCTCTCCCTTTCTTCCCACCCCCTTTGTGGTCTGTGTTGCGATTCCATTCTCAGAACCTCTTCTCGATCCCCACCCCTTTCAGACCTACCAAGGTTTAAAGGACAATTTTCAATTCTAGAAGCTCTAAAACAGCTATTTCAGTGTATTGAAAACCTATTTTAACATAATTTTAAACCAAGATGTGGGAGACTTGGTAGGTCTGCAAATAGGAGGGAAAAATTTTTTACAGACATATTTTTTCAATGCAGGAGAATCGTACAAATTCATTACATGCAGCAGGGAGACACACTTGGCTTCGAAATGCGGGAGCCTCTCGTGAAATGCGGGAGACTTGGTAGGTCTGCACTTTCAACCAGTGTTGCCGATTTAGCGCTAGATTCAGCGCGTTTCTTGTTTTGTCAGTGCAAAAAAAGCGCTAAATTAGCGCGTTTACGCTTAAGCATTTTTAGAGTCTTTTTGGACATTTTTGGCTATTTAAAAAAAAAATCTAACGCTTTTTGGCAGTCAAACTAGCGTGAACATATTTGTGAGTTGGCAACACTGCTTTCAACGTAAATCTTTTATTTTAAAACAGTGACAGACTGACTAACACGTTGCTTATTAAGTTATTATAATATCTTTTATTATTATTATTATTATTGCATTCGTTCTAGATGCATGTGATCTTGAATCATGTTACTGTTAGTTATTTTTTTTTATTAATTGTCATGTCTCGTATTGCAAGTACATTTTCTTTTACAGCATTCAGCGGCATTAAACTGCTCTAGATAATTGGGTGAAAAAAGTATATAAATGTGCGCTGAAAAAAAATTGTAGTATTAGTAATCATTTTGAAATCTGACCAGAAGAAAGAAGCTATTTCCCCGGTACTTGAAGAATGCTTAATGGTCGCATAAAGAAAATATAACGTCGTCTTTCTGGACAACTCTGTCAAATGTTGACCCTTCGTAAATTGGCACAATTTCATTGGCATTCAGATATTTGTCACAGAACTCGAAGAAGGACAAATCAAATGCTTTCGTAATGTTTACCTAATTAGTTTTCAGTTATGGTTCAGGTTATGGTTATCTTATGTTTATCAAATTCTTATATAAGACTGTATTTTAAAAAAATGTTTGTTTAAATTATTATTAGAAACTCTTGTGCAGTGATCCTCAATGTGTCCAAAATTATTTGAAAATACTTTTAACTCCATATTCCAGTGTGGAAACTGAAAGAGAGAGAGGATCATAATTACATTTTTCATAACAGCTTAACAACTTAACAACTCACAATAATAAACTCCAGTCCTCCACGTTTTTTGTTTCATTTTTTTTTTACCATAATTCTCGAATTGTTTAAAACAGCAAAAGAAAAAAAATCCGTTTATTTCATAATCTTGATAATTATAGAAATGATGACATTTCACTGCTCACATTCATTCAAAGGAATTATACACCAAGATGCGCTTACACATGGCACAATAATATCTACACACACGCATAAGCTACAACGATTTTGACAGTTCAGAGCGTGTGTTTACCGCCTGGTTCGGGTTAAATCCATAGAAACAACAAATTTCGTAGTACGCGGCACACCACAGCATCACAACGGAGTCAAAGTCTTGAATCAGAGTACGCATGTTTCTAGACCGACATAGAAGTTCACATGTACTCGATCTGTCAGGAAATTCATTTCCAGCCACGTGCATATTGTCATGGGTGCATATTTATTTTTAACCCAACAACAACAACTATCTTTCTTCGCAATGTTCGCTTCAGCCCGTAACAACAACCTGCTATGGGCAAAAAAACGGAACCCGTTCTGAAGAAAGAAAAAGCGATAACATTTTTCTAGACACCTAAAAAAAAAAAAAAATAAAAAGCAGAATTTATACATCAAAACCCGCAGCCGCAACATAATTTTTTCTAACGGCCCCCCCCCCCACCAAAAAAAGAGCGATTTTTTTTTCCCCGTTTTTTTCTAACTTTCTTTTACTCTCCGAAAATACTGTCGAAATATCGGGAAAAAAATTGTGAGAACTTATTCGCGACATGAGACAATAATGATGTTTAAATAATAGTAAATTAATAATAATACTATTAATAAGAGATTTTGCGCGATATTGTTTTTTCTTCTTTTCCTTGTGATAATGTTGGCCACTGAAATCATGTGACTTTTAGTAGTGGCAAATACGTTTCAGTTTCCGGTAGTGAAACTTCCACTTTCTCTTAATTGAAAATTGACTGCGTTAGATTTGTCCGGGCAAGCTGCAGTGGTGGCATGTGCTCTTTGGGGGTCCAGGTTATTCCGTTGGGAACCACTTAAAGACTAAATAGTTTCCTTTCTTTTTTTTTTTCTTTTTTTTTTAATTAAGTGTATCTCTAGTTTTTTCTTATCTTTCTTTCCATTTTTTAAAGTTCGAGGGGGAGGGTATGTAGTTGTGTCCCCCTTTTCTCTCTCTTCCCTGATCTGCTTGTCTTTCTTCCTTTCTGTCTCCCCAGTGCGTGCCTGCACGTGTGTGGCTCCAGTGTTGTTAGACTGTATTATATAGCAGTAGTCCGTGTTTCATGTTGCAGCTACTCTGTTTCCATCTGGAGTGTTACCGTCGTTTCTAGTGTTTAGATCTCTGGGTGTGGCTGCCATTGAGGAGGAATAATAATAATAACAACAACAATTTTCCTATGTAGATTTATTTTTGCAGCTATTACTCGTCATTATTTGTATAAGGCTATCATCATTACCACCACGACGCGACAACCAAAGGACCACAACACAACCATTACGATTAGAAAATATGGACGAAAATAATTTAATTGTAATTGGATCTGATGGTAAGTCTTTGTATTAAAAAAAAAAGAAGAGAAATATATATATTGAAAAAATTATTTGTATTAAAATTTCACGTAATGTCTTGTTTGTTGCCAGATTTAAACCGTAACCAAGATTATGAAGGTGTTTTTAAACCATTGAATAATAATAACAAAAGCAGTCTCTCAATAGTAGTATAAATAATAACTATTGGTCCATTTTTCTGGGTTTTTTTAATTGATTTTTCTTTTGTTTTGTTTTTTTAAAGATTGATTTTGTCATTTGATACAAAGTTTGCTTGTCGCTCGACAATCTTTTAAAGGATGTTAATTTAATTTTTAAAAAGACACTTGCTTTAATGTGAGTGTGATTAATTAATTACTCTCATTGAATAGTGATTAAAGTTTTGGCTTAATAAACCGATCGCCTATAAAGAAGGCTAATTAATTAACAAATTAAGATTACTGATAAATGTTGGTTTCGATTTCTTTCTACACAAAGGTCTTTTTATGTTTCTATCTTGGAAAAATAAAAGAATTATCGTTGTTCAGACATTCAAGGATGGTCAGAAGAAAGCAAGCAATAACTTTAGTTTAATCATCTTTAAACACATTCACTTTAACCTAATTTGTATCCCTATCATATTTATTTCAAGAAATAAAACCGATTATCGTTGCTTTGAATATTAATGTTTTGAATGTCATGAAATGTCTCAGTTGATTTATAAAAAAAGGATTTCTAGTTCAGACTTGTTAAAAAGGGTTGCTTACTTATGTTCTTTATTATTCATTTATTTTGAAGCCATTTTATTTTAAAAAATTCGGATACTAGAACATTTTGAAAGTATTTTTCGTGTAAATAAATTCCTTTTAATTCATTTTAAAACTATAGCTTGTATTTTCATTTGTATGTCCTTAGGTAAATAACAGCTGTTTGAGTGTAATCATGTATGTTTTCTATTAAAAATAAACCTTTTTTTTTGGTTGTTTTTTCTTTTACAAACAAAAGAAAAACAGTTTTATTTATTTACGTTTTATTCGACACCTGACCTTAGAAATTATAAATAAATTTCTTTACTTTTAAACTAGATTTATTTTATCTTAGATTTCATTTTCAGTTCAATTCATTGAAATCAGTTGCACACACTGACAGCAATGAAAACGTTTTTTCGTTTTTATGTTATTGTTTTGTTTCTGATTGTATTAAATCTGAATCATTTGAATTTAGTCTAATCCTTTTTATTTTCTTGTTAGTACAGTCATTACTTTAACCGAATCGGGATTGCTTGTGTGTATAAATAATCTTTAATACGTGCAATTTTGATCGCAATTTGTGAAAGGTAAGAATGCCTAGTGATAATTTACTGTCACAATATGGCCACTATAATAGTTAGTGTGAGTGATAGCAATCTACTTAGTGTATGACCCTTGGACTCGTCCTTGGAAAAACCTGGAAATATTGTCTTTCTTCTTTTATATCTATATTTTCATTTAAAAGCATAGAATATCTACAATCTACTTGAAAGAATGCACTTAAAGGCGAGTAAATTGCATAGAACGTCAAGTATTGATTGAAAGCTTTTAACGATTTGTACGAGTCATCCATTCAGCTAAAATATGGATAATAAATTGTTTTTTTTCTTCTTTATTTTTCGCGAATAATAATTCTATGTGAATGTTATTTAATTTCTTTTTGTCTCTTTTTTGTTGCAAATATTGTTTATTTGTTTTGCACTTTTACAAAAGAATTTGGAATCTAGGATCTATTATGTATGTGTGTAAGTGTGTGTGTGTGTGTGTGTGTGTATATATAATAATCAAGAAGAGAAACAAAGAATAATAATTTTATGTGAATGTTATTTAATTTCCTTTATAGATTTGACCTTTGTTGCAAATATTGATTTCTTTGTTTTGCACTTCTTTTTTTTTACGAATAATTTAGAAATATATCTGTATGTAATGTATATACGTGCATAAACATACATATATATTTGTGTGTGTGTGTACATAATCAAGAAGAGAAACAAAGAACCCCCCCCATTTTTAGCTGTAATTCATTTCATTTTTCGTACTTTTTCCTTCTGTATAAATTACTTTCGTGCATTTTTTTTACACGTGTTGGGATCGAACAGTGATTTGATAGATTCTAATTGCAATTCAACATCTCTGTAAAAAAATTGGTTAATCAGCAATTAAAATAATCAAAATTACTTCACCTGGAAAGAAAGACCCGCCCCTTTTTAACAATATTTATTTTATTATTATCTTTGCATAATCATTTTAATAATCCAATCCATTCTTTCTTATGACCATGGCTTAATTGCCGGATATGGTTCTCCTGTTTTGTAGGCGAACACAATAAACATTAATGCAATTATCTTGTGAGTGTGTATATCAGTGCGTGCCGTTCCCTAATTATTGCGAAATCTGCCATCGAATTTATTTCAGTATCAGATCTAGACTAACTTGTCATTCTTAATTAATCTAAAGACTTTCCCATTTCTGCTAATTTGAATACAATTGACCTAATCTACGATTTATGTTTAATTATACTACTTAAGTCGTATAATAGTCGGACTAAGAACGTCATTATTACATCCACCCTTTTTTTGTTTTTAATTTAACAGTCTTTTTCTTTCGCAAGCTTCAGATATATTTGGTTAGTAGTACTTATTTCTTCTTTTTACCTAATGTTTACATATATATTTAATCTGCAGTTCTTGAAAATCTATTGTATTCAATTAAAAGCATTTAAACACGTTTTTGATGAAAATTAAAATGTGATGTTAAAAACACTTTCTTCTTCAGTGGGTTGGAATTTCTTTCTTTTTTATATGGTTCTAGAAAATCTATTGTGTTCAATTAATAGTAGTAAGTACGTATTTTTCATTATGAAAATGTGGACTCGTTAAAAACATTTTCTTCTTAAATGGGTTAGGATATTTTTATTGTTGTTGGTCTGTCAGGTCTGTGCTATTTTTAGTGATTTATTGTGTTGGGTACTTATTCATATTTGTTTAGTTGACGCTTTCGTTTTATAGTGCGTGTTTTACTTCTTTTTTTTAAATCTGCAATCTCCGTAGTAGTATCACATGCAGTTGCGATTTTAGTACATCTTTTACTAGAGAAAGACTTTATGGTTCTGAAAAGGTCTCAGACCCGGTGATTCAATTGATCTTGTTTGGATTTCATATCCAAGGATAAGGAAGAAGGCATTAATTCATTCAAGCCAGACAAAGTAGTTTTACAACAACAGCCTCCACAACGACGTTGTCACGTTGACGTATTTAAATGTCATTGACGTCAATAACGTTTTAAGTTTCCTTTTTAATTAATAACTGATCGTGATTGTACCCGCCCAATACCTGCACGCCTCCTTAAATTAAACAATAACAGAAGATGAAACTTCTAGAAGTAATAATTAATTCAATTAATAATAGAATAAAAAAAGCTATTAATCTTCAATGCTTATGATTTCCCATATTTAAAACTCGCATCGAATTTCTGGGATCGAGAAAAAAAAACCTGTATTAGAATTCCAATTAAAGCTAATTTTTCTTCGATGAACACCTTTTTATTTCTCACGCATTATGATTTCCCCCGTATCTTTCGTGTTAGTACTGTTAGCAATAAATTCAACTTCCCAGAAAATGAATTTTTCGGTTTTTCCTTATTTGAAATTGTTTCTGGAAACATAGATAAGTGTTTTGGGGAAGGTCTTAGTCGAGAGATAGACGCTTTTTTTTTTTTAATTCAGAAAAAAACCCACAAACCCCCAGGAGTGGAAAGTTGTGTCCAGTCACGTCCTGTGTTTTAGTTTTGTTTAGTATTTTAGGAAAATTATTCATTCAGTAACCATGTGTTGCTTTATGCCTCTCCCTGCCACCTGGGTAGAAAGCACCCGAAGTTATTAGTTCTCCCCCCCACCCCTTTTCTGTTCTTCCAGGTATAGGAGGAAGGAAGAGGAAGAGAAATACGTCGCCCCCTTCTCTCGCCTCTCTTTGTCTCGGGTTTTTCTAGTAGTAGAGTATGTATTTCGTAGGTATGGACATAGAAATATGTTACCCCATTTCCTCTTCCATCTTAAAAAAAAAAACATCGCACTAAAATACTATTCATACTTGCTTACCTCACATTAACTGCAGATGACGGGAATTTCCGTCAATACAGTTCTATGGCTAACTCAATAAGATTTCCGTTTTATTGTGATGGCAACTCGGTTCTATCTGTGAGTCAGAGCTTTTATCTTGCGATGGATAACCATTGCTGTCCGCGACCTGCCGCAATTAATGAGTTAAACTTTGGATTAAGGGACCAATTTTTTTAAAAAAAGGAACAAATTGTTAAGAATTAAAATTAAAATCTTCATTTTTATTTTTTGACAATAATCAATTCATACGCTTTTCAATCTAAAAATTGAAAGAAAAACATCACGGGTTATTCTTTTGGTTTGACGGGACCAAAATACGCTAGCATAAGAATTAAGAATGGTTTAAAAACTGGCTAAATCTTTCGATGCCTGGCTTTAAAAATGGCTACAATTGGCTAGATTTAATTTCCAGATAACTACGACCCCAAAGTTATACACAGGCGCCAACAATTATACAATGTATTGATCAAATATTAACACAATAATGAAATGAAATATAGCCGATTTTAGCCATTTTTAAAGCCAGTCTTATGCCAGCGTATTTGGGGCCAGTCAAACTAAAGATGGCCAAACCATGTATCATCAAAACAAACAAATGATGGTACTGAGTATAAATATATGTAAATCTTTATTAAGCAATTTTACAAATTTGCATGATCTTTTTTTTTTTTTCATCTGCCTCTCGTCAAATATTGACATTTACCCCCCACCCCCGGCAACCTTATCTCAAGTGATTTGACACTAAGTAGGAGACGCACCTCTTATATGATAGATACACCTGCCACTCATCATTGAATATTGGCATATCTATAATACGTCTTCGTCAGCAGCTACTATTCACACGAAGATAAGAGGGCTGGGAAATTGCAACAAGAAATACTTATTTTTATATATGTTACAGTACGATTGTGAAACTAGGGATTTTGTGAAATCTCAGAACATTTCAGTAATTTCAAGAAATCCCTAGTTTTCACAATCAGTGTAGTAATGGTTAACAAGCTTGTGATACTGACCATCACTACTGTAATGAGTTTGATCCTTACTGGGAGCCCCCACTATTGTGTCATGCCAAGCTAAACTTAGTAAATATCAAGTATATTTTGTTCCAGTATTTACAGTGTATATACAGCTTAGTTTGACACAAGGCACTAGTTTAACAATCTTACTGTAACAAATACATGCATCATAGAACTAGTGCATTATAAATCAGATGGCATTGTAATTTGATGCATATCACCTTCCATAGAAGCAAAAAGTAAAGTTTGTTTAGTAATAAAAAATACCTACGTTTGTAGTTGTACCTAATCTTTGTTCATATTTATAGTCATTGGTCGTTAAGACATTTAACAGTTTGTTCTTTGGTATTTGAAGATTTATTTTCTTGTATATTTTGACTTTTTTTATTTATTTACTTCTTTGGCCTCCAAATTTTCCTGCTTGCACTAAAATCCCAAATAATTATATATATATATATA
>VCCN01003290.1:142574-153376 GCA_006491835.1 Architeuthis dux
TATTATGGGGGGAATTTAAAAAAAAAAAAATGTTTTTCTAGACATAATAAATGTTGAAATTCTCAGCCCTCTAGCTCCATAGGTTCGGCCTGTATGCATGATATATACATATATAGCCAGCCAACTGGACCATCTTAACAATTAAAGAAACCTGATTTGTTTTTCAGTTTTGGTTGACGATTTCCAATAAAGTAACCTTGCTTCATGAATGTAGTGATTGGCTAGGGACGGAAATAATATTATGTCCCTATTAAATGATTTTTAAATATTGCTTATATTAAAGGTTTTTGGAGATAACATTTGTTGACAAGTAGAAGTCTATAATTTTCTTTTTCAAAGTACCAAAATATGGAACAAGTTACTAATTCCAGAAAAAAATAAAAAATAGAATTTTTATGTTTTTTCTATGTATTTCTCTGCAAAAATGTTAGTTATCAAATTTGTCTTATATTTTTCAGAGATCAGTGAAGTGCCTAGAAAGTGGATGCAATAATTTTTATTCAAAGCGTAAGTATTAGAAATACATGACGTTGCTTTATCGATGATCAGAATTTTTCTGTAACATTGTACCCGGAAATTGACTAAAATGAATCTCCCCATTAAACAACACATTGCAAAAGATTTAAGAATATTTTGACCTCAAAAACAAAAGAACACTTCAAGAAAACAAATTTCATATACTTTGGTCCAGTGGAATGAGCAGAAGTGGCATCACAAGGACAAATTATCCAAGTAGAATTAACTAAGATATCTTTTTGTATGGACAGCGGAATGAGAACAATCTACCGCCGTGGATCAAATAAAGGGTTCAGTTCGAAATTCCCAGAAGGTAATCAAATACGACAGGCACCTGAAGATGGCTGGAGGGTGCAATGGATAAAACGTTGTGACTATAACAACCAAGATCAGGACAACAGTTGATTTTGTATACATGTGTGTAAACATTTTTTCAGATCTGTGATATCCTCTGAAAATGTCCCAAATCATCTTTTTCATAGTTGAAATATTTTGATGAAAAATTTTTATTTTGAAAATTGTTAAATTTGGGAAAGCATCTACAATACCTCCCAAAAAGACTCAAATCATTTTTTTATTTTTTATTTTTTTCATTGTCTTCATAAAAACACTTTCATATTTATTGTTAAAAATATTATGCTTGTATCCAAAACAACTCTGTGATGGGCAACATTTTTCTTTATATATAATAATATAATTGTATGTGGGTGTGTGTCTGTATTTACAGATTGTCAACAATGACTCTAGAATTCAGATCTTATCAAGGAAAAATTAAATGGGGTAGTATGAAACATAAAAACATGAATGAACTTAGATAAAAGAGAATTCAGATGGGAAAAGATAGATTTTCACAGGCTGTTAACCTTATTAGATTGTTTTTATAAGGACTACAACATTGACTTGAGGAATGGAAAAATTATCTTTATGTAAAGCTTGCAACATGAAAATGTCATCAACCAACAGAATTTGAGATATGATGCAAAGGCCCTCATTTAGGCAAATGTTAAATGCTGCATATTTTGTTGAAAGACTGGAGAAAAATGACCAAGAAATCAAGATTATGACTGTATTTTGGTTATTTTCTATAGTTTTGAGAAAGGTCATTAATATTCAAATGGTTATTCGGACAATTGAACTCCTTGTTGTTTGTGTTGTAAACACGACGTTTCGCCTGATCCATTCTTCGGCTTTCTTCAGGTATAATATCCGAATGTGATGGAGTAAACAGAAGTTTTATTTTTAAAGGGTGTAACCCTTATAACACAAGGCCCGGGTGTTTCTGTGTCTTTGTCTTGTCGGGTTTAGGTCTGTTGAGAAGCGGAAGCCACCCCCATCACATTCGGATTTTACATCTGAAGAAGGCTGAAGAATGGATCGGCTGAAACGAGTTAACAACACAAACAAGGAGTTCAATTGTCTGAAGAACCATTTGAGTATTTTGGTTAGTTTGGACTAATTTCCTCATCTTTGTTGTGGCAGTACTTTTTATCCCTGCCACACATTAATGAAATATTTCGATGCAAAAACGTTAATGAAATGTGTGGCAGGGAATGGCAGGGAGTTTATTTATGTTTGAGAATTAATAGCATTAAGAAGTGGCAGAGAATTTGTTTATGTTTGTGAACTAGTAGTATTAAGTGGCAGGGATAAAAGTACCACCCTCTTTGTTGTTTTTTATCACATCATGGAATGTCAAACCTTGTTCAAGAAATCAAGCTCATATTTCTCTTTCATTTGCCATAATGAAATATGGTATTTTATTTTTGTTTTTTTTATATACATATTTTATTGCTTCACCTGTGATTTAATATGTTTATATTTTCACATGTTGCAAAATGTTGCCGACAGATCTTACAAGAATACATCCCATCCTCCCAATGAATCCAAGCAAAATAAAACTTAAATAAAAATTGTTCACATACTAATATAACTTTTTACCATCATGCCTTTTATTTCACTCTGTCCAACTGCAAAATATCTTCTTTTTTTTTTTCCACAGAAATTTAAAATTATTCAAATTGCCACCACCTACAGGTTAATATACCTATTTTGTAATTAATATATGGAATGGCAGTCAGGATGTTGAAAATGGCCTAAATAACCATAACATGTACATCAGAAGGCATACACAAGGCGGAACTACGTTCATAAAAATGTTAATTTTAAAATATTTAAGGTTTTTTTTATAAATTTTGAAGTTTTAGAATTTTAATATTTTATAAAGTCTGAAATTGAAAATATTTTTCAATAGTTTTCATTTTCATAGTTTATTGTAATATATGGAAGTATAAATATGTTATTTTGATCAGTTAATTTTCAAATAATTAAAAGCATTTGTGTATCTCAAGTAGAACAATATTAGTTTAGTTAGGTCATTGACCTAACTAACCTACTGTGGTTTTGATTCTGATTATTATTATATTTAAAAAATTTTTTTTTTTTTTTAATTGTTATTAAGTTCAAAAATTCATATTTAAACATTTGGTGTCCAAAGTCTTTTTTAAGATTAGACTTAAATATGCTTATGTTTGTCCTCACTGATCTACTAATAACACAAACAAGAATAGCTGCTCGTTGACCAGAACATAAAACAGTACACCCTAGCGGAAGTCTTCTGCCACCATGTAGGTCATTTGGCTAGTGAATGCTACTCTAGACAAGTCCGCTGCCTAAGGGGAATAACTCATGACACTTACTTAACAGCACTTCCCCTCTTTTCTTTTTTACTGGGATGGGCATATAATCTTTTATTTTTTTATTATAAAAATGTTTTGTTTTTGTCCCACTAAATATATAAAAAAAATAAACATCTTATTTTTCAACAGATTGTCTTTCATGTTTTCTTGAGTAATTTCTTTTTGATCCATCAATTGGTTACAAATACATTATCTGTCTATCTGTTGACAGCATCTTTAAAGATGACATCCAAGTTCATCTATTTTGGTAGAAGTCTAACTTATATTATGCGAACGAGCATTCCTTTTTTGTTTTTGCTTTCAATATTTACTACCATGTGGTAAGTAACTTTGGTTACCTCGAGCACGTAGTTAAAGAGCGATACTTGTTCGCTTTGTTTTATTAATTCAGTTTTGGTCCACCTCTGGACATTCGACTTCTCTGAGTAAAATCTGTAAATTTCTTTTGATGTTGATCTTCAAACGTATTTCGCAAGATACAAAAGACTGCAGCTTTAATCCTTAGGCTGTTTCCTAGGTCTCTACAGGCTTCTGGCTAATCTTCTTCCTCTCATATTCATTTTTCTGTTTGTTACGTTTGATCATTTAAAAAAAATATATTATATAATAGGATAGGAGTCCTCATTAGAATTTAATGCAGGTTCCGGATCTTTTGATGCACTGTTGGGACCCTTAACAGTGGGGTGTCTCCTGGTGTATCCATGAACTTTCGTGGTGCAGAACAGCTTTTAGCAGTCTGGCCGAATTTCCAATACCGGTAGCTAGTCCTGGTGTCCGTGGAAGGCCAATCTCGCCGGATATGCCCAAAACTTCCGCAGTTAAATAAGCTTTCCTGATTTCCTTGTTACAGTGATGAGCAATGTGATCAAGCTGGTTGCATAAGTAACAGCGTTTCACAGCATAACAGTAACGTGCTGTGTGGCCAGTTTTTTTGCAGTTGAAGCAGCAGACTTGTCTAGAGTAGCATTCACTAGCCAAATGACCTGCATGGTGGCATTTGTAACAGCAACTTGTGTGCTTTGCTCATCTATAAATTTTCCGGTTTCCAACTTCCCGATTTTTGGAATCAGGGATCATATGATCCACATCGACATATCGATGGCAATGACATTTAGAGTCACCAGGTCTTGCGGGTTTTGAAAAATTCTTATTTTTATATCTCTGCGCATTCTATGGTGGACATCCTTTAACTCCTTGTTTAGGAAATTCTGACACTGTCAGAGAAAATTATCTTTTCTCCATTTTTGGAGGTTTGTGTTGAAGCAGTTGAAAAATCTGGGTATTCCGTTTTTGTAGATTTTGATGATCAACTTTTAAGCGTTCTAACTCATTATAAACCTCGGTATATTTACGCATGCACTGCCCTAATTCTTGTTGATACTTTTGCTCACGTGTATTTTGCTCCGATTTAAATAAGTTGATCAGTTCTTTATATGTGCAAAATTTCAAGTTTCTACTATGAACAGTTAGGGCTGGGCAATGTCCGGATAGATAGATAGATAAATAGATACATATAAATATCAGAATACATGAACAACCTAAACCCAGCAATAAACCAGTGTTGTTGAATGACAAGCAAAGCACTCAACTGACAATTAGTTTGCCTATGTGACCTTTAGCCGATGAGCAAGACCTGGTGACACCTTGAGTGTTTATGTAATATTTTGCAGAGTGTTTGAGTGACAGGTAACCATAATAATGTGCATATTAGCTAATATTGATTTCAACAAATTTTGTTTTGTATCAATCTTTACAAAACTTTTGTATTTAAACTTTAAATTACTTTTAACCCATGATACTAGCGTAATATTCTCTATGCTTCTAAAATCTGCATCACTCATAGTGTCATAACCCTGTCTAACAAAATTCAAACAAGAACTATTATCTATCAATTGAGCACTTACTGATTTCAAATTGAATATTCAATTTTAAGATGAATGAATTTGAATTTTGTTAGTAAATTTGCAGAGCATTTTTTTTTTACTTGTTATTAATCACTGCTACCCACAACACTGGTTTATTTCTTGGTTTAGGTTATTCATGTGTTCTGACATATGTATCTATGTATCCAGACATTGACCAGCCATTACCATTCATAGGAGAAACTATAAATTTTGCACATACCTCAATGAGTAAGAAAAATGTTGTTTTTTTTTGTTTTTTGAAAATTCTCCCCTAAATAGGTTTTTAGAGGGGCTTTCAATAGGCAATGTTAGTTTATTGGTCACTGGTTTGTGCCTGCTTGTTTTCTGAAAATTCGGACCTTTTTTAATGTTCACAGCCCAGCAGTTAATCACTGCTACCCACAACACAGGTTTATTGCTGGGTTTAGGTTATTCATGTGTTCTGATATTTACATGTATCTATCTATCTATCTATGTATCCGGACTTTGCCCAGCCCGGACCGTTCATAGTAGAAACTTGAAATTTCACACACACACTCCTCAATGAGATGGGGAAATGGTTTTTGTTTTTGAAAATTCACCCCCACCCAATAGGTTTTTAAGGGAGGGTTCAATATGCAATGTAAGTTTGTGCCCACTTGTTTTTTTTGAAAATTCAGACCTTTTTTTAGTGATCACAGCCCAGTCTTTTTAATTGATCACCCCCAACACAGCATATATAGGTGGCGGTGATTCATAATTTACCTTGGAATGATAGTATTTTTTTGCTTTTAATCTCTTTCTCTGTTTTATCAATGGTCAAAATCAAGTACAATTCCTTCTGATGTTAAATACTATTGTTTTATTTTTTACAGATGAATTAAAGCGTTGTTTACCTGCAATGATTGTAGACATCCTTGAGGAGGTTCTTGAACAGTATTATGTAGATTTTATAACAAATATGCTGATGAAGTCATATTCAACCAGTGATGCTTCAGCTGGACCCGATAATGAAGTGACATCAGGAGAAATGGAACGTCCTCGTAAGCGGTTAGCAGTCAGCTATGACAGTTACGACAGTATACCAGAAAACTGGGTTGAAATGGATCAAAAGTTTGTAAGTACTTCATCAATTGGTTGCATTGATGTTCAGTCATTCATTTCTTGTCACACCTAGAAGGATTATGGGGATCACCATGGGAGGCTCTCTTATCAGTCCACACGTTTGATAAACCGGTTCTCATACGATCACCGAGGTTAAGCAATGTCAAGTTTGGTCAGTACCTAGATGGGCGACCACTTATACCAGGTGCTGTAAGAAACTGTGGACTGATAACTTGCTGAGACGAGTTATCTCACTCGTGGCACTGGACTGATAACTTGCTGAGACGAGTTATCTCACTCGTGGCACTGGACTGATAACTTGCCGAGACGAGTTATCTCATCTGTGGCACTGGATTGATAACTTGCTAAGACATTGCAGCGAACAGGTTAAATGTGCTGGGCCAAAAGCAATTTATTATAATCACGGATAATGTTATCAAACGGTTATTGTTATCAAAATCAGTTGGTCCCAAAATCTTTATTTAAAATGGATTAAAAATGAATTCTTTTATAATGTTAAATTGTTTATAACAATGAATTTAATAACAATGTATGTAAATTGTTCCAAATTTGATATCCTTTGCTTAATCTTATAAGTTGGTTATTGTTATCTAAAAGACCCTGTCCCAAAGTGATCACAATAAGTTTCTTGCTCTGTATTTTCATGAGTCAAGTTGTTTGTGTATAAAATAACTCAAATATTTTGACTGTCTTGTAAAATTCTATCACAATTTTTGTTCTCTTTACCAAATGAACAGAAATTAATTTCTTTTTCTTTTTTTCTCCCTCGAACAGAGCAATCAATTATTTGTTCTGGATACTGATTCTCAAGAATACGCAACTGTGTCTGGAATGTTTCTCTCCACAATGCATTATCCTGCAACAGAAATTGTACGAATCTCTCGGATCCAAAATCCTATTCTTTGGAAGTATTATTGTTTGTAAGTATTTTATCTTTGGTTTCCATGGTTACATTTAACCTTCAGTCATAAACATTTTTTAAGAAAAATATTAGATGTGTTAAAAAGTTTCCAGTTGAGAACCAGTTCTCAACTGTGTGTAAACATACTTTACACTTTCTAGTGGGGTTTTGCCATCTTGCGAAAGAATAACACACTATTGTAAGACGAGTTACCACTGGACTGATGACTTTCTAAGCCGAGTATCTTGTCCGTGGCACTGGACTGATGACTTGCTAAGATGAGTTATCTTATCCGTAGCAGGAAACGGGTTAAGAGTAATAAAAAAATAAGTAAATGTTATTAAAAAGTCTGGCCCAATGATTTTTTTTCCTCTTCAATAAAAAAACACTGAAGAAAAAATGATCATGGAAATAATTTTTAGATACAATGTACATGGAATCAATCAAAAAAATAATGAATGTTAAAACATGAAATCAGAAACACTTTATCTTACATCAGTAATAAAATAATAAACAAAGTAACTATTCAGGTGAAGCCACAAAGCTGTTAATATCAACTTTACTCTTCAGAATTTATCTACCCTTACTATACCTTTCCATTATACTTTGAGGACGAAGTTATGAAAGTTCCTACAGTTTTTCCGGACCAGGGTTGCCATTTTGGCCATGTTTATGTCAAAATTTGACCTTTTTAAAAAAGCATTTGGCTAGGAACATTTTGGTTCGCCCATATTTAGATTTTTGGCCAATTTTGCCATTTTTTTCATTTCCTTCGAACATTTTTTTCAAAAGATAGAAAAAAACATTTTACAAGTAATCTTCTGTGCTTTCCATCCATAAGACCTTCGTTTCATCAGGAAATTTGTCAGTGAAAAATTTTGTTATGGTTATGTAATTGTAATGCTAAACTGGACCCTTTCTGCCATTCGTACAGAACAAAAATGTTGATTGTTGCAGTAGTATTTTTAATAAAACTTTTTTGGTTTGTACTACAGTATTGCAATGTTTTATAAACAATTTTGGCATTTGACCATTTTTTTTTGGGGGGGGGGGCAGGGCAGAAACATCTCCAACCCTGTTCTGGACATTATCTAAATTTGTTTTTCTACTGTTCATTTTTTCAGGAGACTAGCACACCATTTCAGTCATTTGCTACCTTATTCTTTAGAGGAAAACTAGTTTGACTTAAAACAGAAAACAAACTATTTGTTTATTTAAAAGGAAATTATAGATCCATCAGTTGGAGAATGGAATTACAACACAAGGCACTGAAATTATAAATAATTATAATAATTTGCTCCATTAAAAAAAAAATATTAATTGTATGTATTTTGAATTTTTTTAAATTGACAGTCGTAGTATTACCAACAAATTCTGCCAGTTTGATACCAGTTGAAACATTTTAAGTTTATTGCTTGTTGAAATATTTACAAATGCTATGTATCAACATTTCTTTCCTTTGAAGAATGTCATTAGAAATTAATAATCATGGTTTTTTGGTTTCAATTTCAGGTAATATGATGGCTTTATTATTTAAAAATAACATAGATTTTATATTGAATGTTAGTAAACGTGTGTGTGTGTGTTTGTGTGATTATTTCCTTATGTTTGTATCTTTGAGCTGGTTATTCAAATCTCAAGTCGTTGCTTTTTGTTTTTTTGGTTTTTCCTGAAAGCAATCAAATCTTTCAGAAGACTTGGAAATTTCTTTTCTCTTCCAGGCGTGGATCCAGGGGTAGGATCCAGATCTCCCACCCCCACTGCTTGAATTGAATTTTTTAAAAATATCTAGATAAAGAAGTCTTACTCTTTTGTCAATTCTAGTTCTAAAAAGCTACGACTGCAAGTGAATAATGCTGGATCACATATTACTTGTTTTTTTATGTTTGAAATATTTCTTTTTTACTATTTGGAAAAATTCATTTTAACATTTGGACCAGCTCAAAGTCCTGGATCTAGCCTTATCTTCATTTTTACTTTGTGAAAGTAAGCTGACCAACTCCTAATTTTCTATACTTGTAGAAAAAAGCGAGAAATGGTGCAAGAAAATGATGGACTGAATGTTGAGGAAAGACAATTATTCCATGGAACAAAGAGTAAAGTCGTAGAACCGATTTGCCGCAAAGGATTTGACTGGCGATTGTGTGGCAAACATGGCACAGTTTATGGCCATGGTAAGTAATTTACATTTGCATTATTATAGAAATTAAAATCGAAACCTCGATTTTAATGGACCCCAGGATTATGAATTTAGGATTAACAGACTTTTTCATGGATATTCTATTTTATTTCTGTGTATTAGTCATTAATTAAATATTGTAAATTACCATTCATTTTCTTTTTATGGTAAGCAACATTTATTACTTATGCCTAAAATAAATCTTATTTATGAGAACGTGGGTCTCCATGATAGATTTTAGATAAGATTTTGGGTCACTGCTAAAAAAATAACCACTGAACGACATTGTCCAAAAAGTGACTAAATGTTACATATTCTTTATTATAATTTAATAATTTTATATTGTACATTACTGTTTATTGTATTGAAGCATTTTTTATGTAAAAAATGGCTACCTACATTACATTTGGATTTAATCGACTTTCTTCATTAGTGGACACCCTTCCCCTTATTGACCGCTCAGATGGTGTAAGGGTCAGCACATCTGCCTCACACGCAGAAGGTTCTGGGGATCGATTCCCGGTATGAGTGAAGATTGTGAAAAAACTTCATTAGAACAAATTTCCCTGTGCACTCAGCAGCTAATTGAGTACACTCTATGCTGTGTGATTAGAGTGGAGGTATCCCTTCGGTGGACTTGCATCCTGACAAGGGGGTGGTCATAAAAACTTGTAGGAATAAAGTTCTGGTCTTGACCAGACTTGAAACTTGCAAGGATCACTAAGCTGACGCATGCAACAGAAACCGGGTCTTTGTCACCGGGCTCCATTGGGAATTGTCTCTTAAGAGATGGGATGCTTTATCTTTACAGATGCTCACAGACACAGTTCGAAGCTAATTGAGGTTTGATGTCTTTTGTAAAAGTGAAGTGGTGTTAAGCAAACTTTCGTAAACTTGGTGATACCAGTAATTGTTACTTGAGTCAGAGGGTTGTGTATTAAATTCAATATAACTGTTGTTCCACAATGTTTTCTTTTCGGTTTTAGTGTACGATGTGTGTATGTGTTTCTTGTTACTTATTACTCATGCCTTCTGCTTCGAAATAGAACTGATTTGAACAAGCTGACGCATGCAACAGAAACCGGGTCTTTGTCACCGGGCTCCATACTCCATTGGGAGTTGTCTCTTAAGAGATGGAACGTCTTACCTTTGCCTAATCAGACAGGTCTGGTTAGTCACTCAATAGAAAATGCCTTTACCTTACCTTACTGTATATTTAGGACACTTGGAGCCTTTCCATAGATATTAAATTTTATATGTATTAAAATTCTAATGAAAAAACATGTTTTTTAAATTATAGAATCTAGAAAAATGTTTTAATATGTTGTTTTTAATATTGTGAATAACACCTAACTTTGCTCTAACATAATGTAAGTTGAAACATTGATATCTTTTGTAAATTTGAAGATTAAATAAGTTAATTGTTTTTGTGCATGGACAGACCTTGGTAATGTGATGTTTTGCCAAAAAAATGCTGCACGAGACGTGAAGAATGATTCGCT
>VCCN01003290.1:156211-169727 GCA_006491835.1 Architeuthis dux
TGCATCATTGTTAAAAGACTTAACTTCGATCTATACACAATCTGCCAATGATGAAAATTCTTCGAAACATGTACGGATAAAACATATAACCAATAAAATTCGATATTTACACTACACTCCTGCTTTGTCTCAACATTTACAGTACAGCTATATATATATATATATATCTCTTTAATAAAATAATGATATTCTCTTATTTTTCCTTCAGGTTCCTATTTTGCTGGTGATGCATCTTACTCACATCAATTTACTGATGATATTAGGATCAAGCGCCAGCGCCCAATACCGGCAGCTCGTGTCCATTCAGGAGGCATCACCAATAGCATGACCACAAAAGTCTACTGCAATCCTTACAGCAAGAATGCTTATGTCAAATTTAGTCCTAGTATCAATATACCAACCATGAACCCATCAGCTTCTCTGCAGCTGACAGGATATACAAGTTCAGTGACCACTTACACTGCCCAGGGGAGCATCATGGCTAGCTCTAGCACCAATCCATTTGTTAATCAAGCAATTCTAGGAGCATCGGGCCCAGCGTCCAGCGTATGCTTGCCGACCATCAAAACGACTGGTCCCCCTAACACTGCTGTGAACAGAGTGACACCACACAGGATTAATAATAAGTACGGAACTATTGTCATGATGCCTGTTGCAGACAATGAAAAGAACCAAAATGTACAAAACCTATCTAACGTGATGGATACGTCGTCAGTAGGCATCTCCCAAAATGTCCCATCTTCCTCGGCATCGTCTCCGACACAGTCTACGTATTCGGTACAGAACATTAGTGTCTCTTTCCCATCCACATGCAATTTAAACCCTGCAGTGTCTGCGAACAATACTGTTCTTCAGTCACCTCTGGTATTATCAGCTCCGCACAAGCAGCTGGTTCATCAACAATTACAGACTGTTCCGGCCACCAGTACTCCGCAGCAAATTCCACTGGTCGTTCCGTTTCAGACGGGAACTACAGTCAATCCGAAAAGCCATTTGGCATCTCATTCCCACTCCAAATTGATCTTCGGAGCTTTATCGCAATCGCAGCAAAAGATGCAACAGCAGCAACAACAGCAGTTGTTACAACAGATCCAACAACGACTTCAGACGCAGCCGGCACAACGACTCCAGCCAGCGCCATTACAATCTCAGCAGTTACAGAAAGCTCAGCAACCGCCATTGCTGCAGTTGCAAGCCGTGCAACAACTGCACTCGCCTGCCCAAATGCAAACCCAAGTGTCTCAGTTAGCTTTACCTCAACAACAGCAGGCACAGTCCCTACCGCCTCAACCAATGGCTGCACCAACCTTACAACAAGTAAGCACATCCACAACACAGCTGATAACATTGAATGAATTTCTCAGCCCGTTTCAAGCCGGAGCTTCAACTGCTAAGGTGAACGTAGCCCCACACACACAGCCCAAACTCGTCTTTGGCAGGGTGCCCTCACAACAGCCGGCAATCGGACAGTCTCCTCCCCAACAGAGCCAATCCCAATCACAACCTCCCCAACAACATGTGCAAGGAACTCAGCAACCTCCACACCATCTACATCACCACCACCACCATCACCATCATCATCATCACCACCATCCTCATCATCATCATCACCATCACCAAGCACAACAGCAGAGCCCACAAATATTTCTAAGGAAGGGATTTGTTGTTCCCTTTCCGGCTGCAACATCAGCACCAAAAGTTAGTTCAGCTGTCCATCCTCAGTCCAAATTGGTTGTCAAGGTACCTCCACAACAACAACAGCAGCAACCACAACCACAGCAGCAACCACAACCAGCACACACACAACAACCAGCCCCGGCACAAATAATGCCCGCACAACCAGCCACAAATTCCCTCCAACTCTATTGTAAGAGTGGAGAGCCACATTCAACGCGGACCTCTATACCTACGAGCTGCACCCGCAAAATGTTCATTGCCAAAGTGTTGGTGGGCAAATATACTGGAGGCAACAGCAGTCTCAAAAAAGCCCCACCACTCTACCCATGTGCTGAACCCTTCGGCAAATGCTATGACTCTTGTGTAGATAACATATGGGACCCAAAGATCTTTGTTATATTTGATAGTGCTCAGGCATATCCAGATTATTTAATAGAATATATAATATAAAAATAGAGATTGCCTTTATTATCAGAAAACTTTTATAGAAATACAGAAATTCAAGGGGGAAAGCAGAACAACAAAATTAAATAGAACAGGAGAGAATGAAAATTTGAATCAATCAAGTTTATTATCGTTTATTGTATTTTTCCCCTTGTCTGTTTTTCAAAAGCATGTATATATTTTTGCAAACTATATTATTTTTACCTACATTTCATTATTTCTAAAAAACTTTATATCTTCTTCCTATCAAGTCTACTTGCTTATTTGAATTTGCACATTGGAAACTTTTATCCTTCAATTTTTTTAAAAACTAGAAATAAAGAGAGAAACCACTGAGAGATGTAGTAAACAAAGAATTTAACTTAAAAATGTCATCAATTATCAAAACACAACAGCTTGTATGTCAGTCTATTCTTCAAATGTTTCCATATTATTTTTTCTATCTCTCCTGTCCTTAAACAAAATGGTGTTGGATCCTCTCTATACATTCTTATTTTAAGGCATTCTGTCTCGTTTAGTCCTACTGGATGATAGTTCAACAGATTTTTAAAATTATCCATTTACACTGTGTTCTATTATTACATCTATGCAGGGGTGCAGTGCTGCTGGAGCTCAACGGAGCACTGCTCCAGCACCTATAAAAAAGTTTGTTTTTTTTTGTTTTTTTTTAAAGACACAATAAATAAACAAGACAAAACACATTTCTAATTTGTGTACCTGCTCATTTCATGTACTGGGCAACTTCCTTGCCCCATTCATGTAACATATATATATATAGAGAGAGGATATAAGAAATGGCAAGCGTTTTGTCAGCTCCAGCAACTAAAAAGTTAGCACTACAGCCCTGCATCTATGCTTGTAATAAACCAAACATACCATGTCAGCACCAATGTATTCACTGTAGCAACTGTGCATTTTTTAAGGTTGTGACATAAAGGAGCATATTCCATGTTAGAAGTACTAGCCTGTAGCTTTTAGGCGTTCAACTGCGAGTTTTGCCAAAAAAGATGTTTCATGTGATTCAATATTCTCTAAGGGTGTGACAAGATAGCTCAAATACATTTTAAACAAAATTTCTATGCCTCAAACATTGTTTAGTTTACAATTATTTGCTCTGCTTAGAAGTATATTTGAAACACTGAATTTTAGCATAGAGCTGGTTGAGTAATATCCTTATGCATGTATCACGATCGGATTTTTAGAAAGATTTTAAATTTTTGTTTCTTTTTTACTCCTGACATAACCAATGATTTCAAATTGATACAAACATTTGTAACTTGCAAATATTTGTCAGTGGCTTGCAATGTGTTACCTTTTCTCCACATCAATATTTCTATGTCTATCTGTCTTTTTTTTTTTTCCTTTTTTTTTTTTTTTCAAAGACCATATCACTTTTCTCTTCCAACTAAGGTAGTTTGTGCATAGCCTCTCTTCTGTGCACTTGGATTATTTCATATATTATTCATTAATGTACTGTATATGCCGGACTATAAGACGAATGGGTTACACTGGGTCGGCGCAAGGATTTCATGCACCCTAGGCAAAACTAAAAATGTGTGCCCCCAGATGTATTCTAATGACTTTTTTCAGTTTGGAGTGCGCCCCTAGGACCTTTGTGCTCTAGACGACCGCGTACGTTCGCCTATTGGACGGGACGGCCCGGCCCAGGGTTTACAAGGGTATTTGGAGGACTACTGCTCACTGGAACTCATCCAAGCCCCATAACTGTCCGTATCGAGCTTCGGTAGACAGACTCCTAGTCATAATACCAGCGCAGTATAATATTTGCATAGTTTAATTATTTAAAAAAAATTTAAATGTCAGTCTTATATACAGGCATATACAGTATCTAAGTTCTGATTCTTACTGCCTTTGATCTATTTGCACTGTATTTGAAATGTTTGTTCGAAATTACTTATATTAATACTTTTCTTTTGTTGTGGATATTATTAAGCTTCATTAGCAAAAAGAAAAATGCATTCTGTTTTCTTGTCTCCTTCAACAGTGAAGGATCAGGTTTGTAGGTTAGAAGTCGTGATGAAAAAAAATGTGAATTTGATCTCCTAAATTTGTCCTGTAATGAAATTGAATACATTTGAGTGGTTATGGTAATTAAAAATTAAAAAAAAAAAACACCAAAAAACAAAGGTAACTATTTTATCAATCCTCATAAACATTAGAGTAACACTCCTGTAGTATATTTAAACTGAAGAAGACACTATTACTCTTGCAAATAAAGTGGACACCATTTGACAATAATAGAATTTCTTTTAAATTTAAAACTGCGTGTAGTATGTTTTGTAATGGAATTCTGTGAAATTTAAGTTTTATATTTTTGTGCTTTTTTACTTCAAGCCTTGAAAATCAATCTTACCATTTATTATTCTATCTGAATAAGTAAATTTTGAGTGAAAATTAGAACTTGAAAGGAGCTTCCATTTACACAATCTCTATGAATATGAAACAGTTGTTTTTAGTGTAGTACTACCTCTGTCCCATAATAGTTGTTACATTTAGTGTATGGATATAATATGGGACAGAGGTAGTAAATGATTTCTTGTAAACTCTTGAGAAATTTTAAGACCTGTGTTATATAAATATCAGGTGTGGTGCTGTGTTTCTTTTGATGTCTATTAATATCAGTTTTATTTTCATTTTAAGCTGATCCATTGCTGAGATAAAAGGAATATCTTTAATGATTCAGTTAGTATTCAGCTTTTAAAACTGCTGCCACTTTTACAAGAACAACACCCCTAACAGAAATATCAGCAAAAAATGATAAAAAAATAGTTGAAAGAAATAACGTATCCAGTAGTTCAGTAATACTACCACAGTCCCATAATTCTTGTTACATTTGCATGTACATTTCATACACTGAATGTAACAACTATTATGGGACAGAGGTAGTAATAAAAAAAGATTTAGAACAAATCAAGTGTGCAAGATGGTAACTTTACAGAGGGAATAAAAACACACTGCACAACTTCAGAATAATGCTCAAAAGAAAGGAATAAACTTTTTATTTTATTTTTTATACTCAAGCATTGTAAATTTATTTTGGAAATATTAGAATTCAAGGCAACAGGCAAAATATTTGCTTTGGTTGTCAAAATTGGATAACTAATTCTCTAAAGCAGTGGTTTTCAAACATTTTCCCCTGTGGACCACTTAATGTTCTCAAAAAATATGTACAGACCCCTAAAGAGTTTTTATGTTGATTAGGTGATTATAGAAAAATAAGCCATTACAATTTTCAGAAACTACATTTATTTCAATGTGATTTTCCTTTTGTGAACTACTCTGAGAACTGCTGCTCTTTTGTGAATGTGATTTCACTGCAAAATCTTTTTACCAATTAGAATTTAGAATTAATATACATTTTAAAAGCCTTTGTGATTTTTAAAGAAGTTTTCCGTTACATTATTTTACAGAAAGTTGAAAATTTACTTAAAACTCCCATAATAGATTTTTTAAATTTATTTTACAATTGAAAATATCACAGGATAAATTTTAAGCAATTGTTAAAAATACCAATAAGAGACAAATATGAATTCTATGTGCTGCTTGAATGGATATGTTAAAGTAAGTTAACAAAAAATGCTAACTTCTCTGCTCAATGAGACAAATCAACTACTACCTCTGTGGATATTATTAAGCTTCATAGATAGATATATTATCTTCTTAGAATTAAGATTTTTACCTGTACCTTAACTTAAATTACTGCATTTTGTGGAAGCTATAAAACCACTTCTCCTTTTTTTGATACTTTAGAAATTTGTCTCAGATAAAATAACCTTGAATAGTTGTTACATTTATATATAGATTTATATATGCAAATGTAACAACTATTATGGGACAGAGGTAGTATTATTTTAAGTATTTTGAGTTTTATAGTGCTTACAAATTTTTTCTAAGGTGTCTCATAGAATCTTGTCTGGAACAATTGATGAGTCTTTTTTTGTCAGTTTTCATGACACTAAACTTGTCGTGTTCTCTTATTGCTTTTACTACTATTATGCAAAATATAGTTTTGTTTGTTACATTCTAATGTTTTAAAAATGTATTGAATCTGGATAATCTTTCCAGAAACTCTATCGTAGATAGAACAACATTTTATTCCATATATTATCTTCTTAGAATTAAGATTATTACCTGTCCCTTAACTTAAATTATTGCATTTTGTGGAAGCTATGAAACCACTTCTTTTTTTTTTTTTTTTAATACTTTATAAATTTGTCTCAGATAAAATGGCCTTGACCTTGTTAATATAATACTTAGCTAGACAAATAATTGCTACTGAGTTTAGATTTTGCAAACTATTTTTACCTATCACTTTTCTTAAAATGATTAATATTTGTAGCCAATACTGAAATCAAATCCGAATTACCTAACAGTTTCAGAAAGGTTACTTAGCTGCTTTTTGTTTGAATTATTTTATATATTGATATATCTACAAATAATCAATTTTAAAACAACTTATTCGCTTGTAGTTTTATTTAAATTCTGTTTAGTTTGTTACTAATTTTTTCATATAGAATAATGCTCACAAATTAGAGGCTACTTTAGTTCTCTCCGTCCGCTCGGATAGTGTAATGGTTAGCACGTCTGCCTCACACGCAGACAGTCCCGGGTTCGATTCCCGGTATGAGTGAAGAATGTGGAAAACTCTTCATTAGGACAAAATTCCCTGTGCACTCAGCAGCTAATTGAGTACACTCTAAGCTGTGTGATTAGGGTGGAGGTATCCTTTCAGTGGACGTGCATCCTGCCAAGGGGGTGGTCATAAAAACTTGTAAGAATAAAGTCCTGGTCTTGATCAGACTTGAAACTTGCAAGGATCACTAAGCTGATGCAATGGAAACCGGGACTTTGTCACCGGCCGTATATATATTCCAATGGGAGTTCTCTCTTAAGAGACAGACGCTTTACCTTACTTTTTAGTTCTCTCGTCAAACTCATCTATTTAGACTTCTTAAAGTTTATCATAATTTTGTCCTAGTGAGGCAATTGCATGTGTGTATTATATAATCTCTAGATACACACAAGCACGGGTGAATATGCTAAATTTTCCATTTACAGATATAACCAGCCCTTTTCTTATGTGAAACTGTGCTAAATGTACCTGTAGAAGCTTATTGATTAACCTTTAGCACTCTGCATTCTTTTTCAAGGGTGCCAAGATTTTGTGCACTTAGTAACTTTGAAAGCCTGTAACTTGTGTGTCTGTTCATGTATGACTGAAAATGACATAACACAAAACCGCAAAATTTGTTTATATATGACTCAAATTGACATGACAACACAACTGCAAAATTTACACACACTATCATTTGGTGATCGGAGTCGCCTGCAGTGGCGGGACAAACTATTGGCTCAGCAAAAGAAGGCGCTTACAGAGTGCTAAAGGTTAAAGAAAATACTTTAGGTATTTTCAGTAATTCCCGAAACACTTATCTACTTAACAGTGTTCACGTAAGTGGTATGACAAAGCTTGAATTGGGATTTATTCAAACTGAGTGTTGTTCTATCAAATTTGATTCAGTGTTTATAAGAGACGTGTCGTCCGTGAATGCAACTTATATTATCAACTCTGGAATTTCTCTTGAAGCCACGTTCTTATCTCAGTCTTATCTTTTTGGAGGTTTCTTAATTTTTTCATCTAAAAATAATTTTTTGTATTTGAATATCTTTTTTATTGCATAACCTGAAATGCCAACTTAAAGCTTTATTACAACCGTCTGAAATTGAATTGTATTGTGTTTTCCTTTTAAATCGACTTAGAGCTCGAATTTAAGTATTAACTTACAAAATACACACAGAAAAAAATTGGACTGTTTACTATGAATTCGTCAATACTTATGATTCTTTTAGTAATTTCATTGTTTTCAAAAATGTTTTGTTTTTTAGCCATTATATTAGGACTAGTTTACCCTTGCTGTCAAAAAAAATGACAGCAATATTCAAGTAATTTTGCTTTTACGTAAAAACGTTATAATATAAAGAGGTGTGAAGCTAATTCAATTGAGAAATAGTCACAGAATTCAAATATTAACAATCATCTTTCTCTTACAAATAATGAAAGTCTTCTAAGGGAAGTAACTCTTGCATAAAAATATGAAAGTTATTTCCCTTAGGTGTTACAGACAAAAAATGTAGCCATACACTTGGCGTATTATATATGTAGAAGATGAAAGGGTGAAAAATTAAGAAAACTTAGAAAATCAAGGAGGACATTAGAATGGAATGAGATTTAAAAGAATTTGTTAATAAATGTCAGATATTTTTACTACTATTTAAAGAATTTAGTTGCCACTTCAACAGATCTTTATTTGAAAAATTATTCTACCTCTGTCCCATAATAGTTGTTACATTTGCCTATTTATATTTAATACTAAATGTGACAACTATTATGGGACGGGTAGTACATGTAATCTCCATCGCATCACACTGTTCTGTTAGATTTCTATTAAATTGACTTTTAAGACTAAGCAATTAAGATGCTTAATGTCTGAATTAAAATGTCCCAGTAGACTTCTAGAAGAGATCTACGGCACATATATATCCTAGCAGTCATAGAAACCTTGGGATATATATATATGTCCCAGGAGTCTCAAAAGGGTTGACGGTTCATCTCCACAAATTACTTTTTCAGTTGGCCAACTTGAGCATTTTTCAAAATATCATTTTTTGGTTACAAAAAGAGGTTATGTGACAATAATATTCTTTTCTCAAATCATGTTTACAAAATAAATAACAAAATTCAAGTGCGCATTAATAAAGTATATAATATAAACTAACTAAAATTTAAGAAAATGAATATAATGGTTACTAACAGCCAAAGTGTGTAATGCATTTTTGATACCTCAGAATGAACATTTTATATATACGGAGTGTGTCAAAAGTAACGCCAGATTTGTCCCAAAATTAATACCAGTTCTAAGCAGATTCAGCGTGTTGCTTGTTTTGGCAGTGCAAAAACATGCTAAATTAGCGCGTTTACACTTAAACATTTTGGCCATTTTTATCCATTCTTTGGCTATCTTTGACCATTTCTAGTGTATTTTTGGTGGTTTTTGGACATTTTTGGCTAAAAGTTTTAGCGCTTTTTGGCAGTCAAACTAGCGTGAAAATATTTTTTAAGTTGGCAACACTGGTTCTAAGGGAAGCAACTATAAAATAGTTATTTCCCTTAGATAAGACTGGCGTTAATTTTGGGACAAATCGGGTGTTACTTTTGATCCACCCTGTATATACACACATGCACAGGGGATTCCAGTTTGATAGAACATTGGTTACAAGGAATAGATGTTTAATAGGACCAAAGGAACGACCGCTTATAGGGACCAAAATCCGTGGTCCCACTGTGTTCTATTTATGCGGAATCTTCTGTGTACATATATAAAATAATCAAATCAAATAAGAAAGCTATTATCTACAGTGCCTGTTAGAAACGGCAGGATAAGAGAATATCACAAGAATGAAAACAGAAATCCAAACTATTTAATACTTGGGTTGTAAATATATAAAATATATGAGCAATGTGTCAATGAATGTAGATTTTGTGCAATTTTATCCAATGCACGCAATAGAAAGACTAAGGCATAAAAAGGTCAAAGGTTTATTCATTGGACACGAGGCAGAAAAGAAACTAATTTAAAACTTAATACACACAACCTACTGTATATACTTGTGTAATGTTCGACTTTTTGAGACCAATTTTTTAACCTATAATTAGGGGTTTGAATATTACACGAGGTATGCTTTTGAAACAGTAAAAATGTTAGGCCTGCGGACTTGGGGTACATTCGAACCCCCCCTTTGTTATAGGTTAAAAAATTGGTCTGAAAAGGTCGAACATTGCACAAGTATATACAGTATTTTCTACTTATGTTGGTTTGCTCAATATTGATGCTGAGTTTTTTTTTTTCTTTTAATCCCAATTTGGTCGTAGACTGGTTTTTGGAATTGTAGAAAGGAGATCTAGCAATTAATGGTGAAAAGAATATTTTTTCATTTCATAACTTGAAAACAGTTCAATTTTCAACAATCTCTTTTGCAATAAATCAATCTTGTATTTAAATACGTCAGTGTTCATTACTGTCATATTATTTTTTGAAAAATAACCAGCCAATGGCTACATTTTCAGTTCCTATTGCAGCTAATATCCAATGGCCACTCTTGTCATAAAATTGAGGTGCAAATCCTAATTATCATGTGGTACACAATATTTTGAACTTTAAATTATTAAAACTATTTCAACTATTCATTATATTTTAACTTTTTTGTGTCTTTTAACTCTTAAATTCATTTGAGAAAATTCAAATGTTAATATCAAGGGGGATAACTACTGATCAAGTTTACCTCCCTTTAAGCTAGGTGAATTTTTTAAAATTCGTTTTTTATTCTATCTGACATAATAAATTCAACAGAATGTGTTTCTTACACCGAAGAACTCCGCTGTCAATTAATTTGAGTGGTATCAAGCAGTTTATGAATTTAAGAGTTAAAATTACATTTTGCTTCTTTTTTTAATCTATGATTACACTGTGCAACATATTTTTACTTTTTTTGTTTTGTTCCTGGGTTATAAGTGTTATTTTCTAATAGATTACCTCTAAAAAGTATAGAAAATGGCTATTATTCCCTTCAAACATTGCTTTTGTGACCAGGACAGTGATAATTTGAAATCTAAAAATGTGCAAATTTGCCCATAAGTAATCACATAAAGTAAGAAAAAGAACTACATCTGAATATCACTGTCCTGGCTACAAAAACAGTTTGAAGGGAAAATTAACCATTTTCCCATTTTTTTTTTTTTAATTTTTTTTTTTTTTAATTATTACATATAAGCAATTAGAAAATAACACCCATGAATAAAAGTCATGTTGCATGGTGTTATTTGTATTTGTTTGAAATTTTGACATATCTTTTATTGTCATATTTATTGATAGACAAAGGTCCTAGTTATGTCATAGCAAGACAGAAACTCATTATTTTTGTTATGAAAAAGTAAATTTATCATCAGGAATGTTTTGAAAATGTTTTTCAGCATAATTATTTGATCATGAAGGCTGATGATTGGGAAAAAAACCAACGCTATTCCCAAATATTGCTAACATTTTTATGTGCAATCACCACAGTGATGCAAATACTGAGTGTCCCAAAAAGTAATCCTCGATTTGTCCCCAAACAATTCTATTGATTCAATAAACAAACTACAGACCTAATAAATATAGACTTATGCAATGCGTTACATGTAAGGTTGACTGTGACTTCCGTCCATTTTGATGCATTTATTCAGTCGGCAAGTTACTGATCAGCACACATTCTGACAAAGTTCAACATCGATGGTGGCAACTTTTTCTTCTATTCTGGTTTTCAATTCTTGTATGGTGGCTGGTTTTGTAGCATACACTGTGTACATGCCAATCAAATAAATGCATCGAAATGCACTGCAGTCAACATTAAACCTTGCATGTAATGCATTGCATATGTCTAAGCTTATTAGATCTGTAGTTTGTTTATTGCATCAATTTTGGGACAAATCGGGCATTACTATTGGGACACACTATATTGACAAAATGGTGAAAAACCTCAAAGGTAATTTAAACTATTGTATTCTTACAATAATTATCAATATTTATCAAATCAAAAAAAAATATTTACTGAATTCTATTTTAATTTCTCAATAGTAATGGTTTGTTCCTGTATTGGAAAAATGTTGGTAAAATTTTCTTCATATTTATTTATTTTTTCATTTAAATAACCACTGAATATAACTTTAAAAATGTTTAAATATATCATCTTGGTATATGTTTTATTTTCTTTCTTTCCTTTAAAAGAGAACCTTGACCCACCCTTCCCAATTTTTTATTTTTTTTTTTTAAAGAATAAATTCATTGCCTTCAAAGAGTTTTTTGGATAATTGAACTCCTTATTTTATTGTTCTCATGTCGGAAGAAGCGGCATACATCAACTTGGCTAAATGTATAAGTCAGACCAGTGTGGCTTTTGCTGCTCAACAGGGACACGGTATGGAAGTCTTTGTCGAGTTAAAGCCAGATAGTACACCTGAAGAAGGCTGTATAATGGATCAACCAAAACATTGTGGGAACAACAAAAATAGCAAATAATGTGTTCAATTGTCTGAAAAACTCTTTGAATATTAGTCTATAATTTTGAGAAGAGTCATTAACTTCATTGCCTGTTTATTTAGAAAATGCAATTGTTGATTGCCGTCGATCTCAGCAGGTGACGTCATTGAAAGTAGATTTTCAATCTCTGCATTAGAGAATGATTTCCTAATCAAATTTGATAAGCAGCCATTCTCAGCCTTTTTTGGTCAAAACCCCCTTGAGAGCTCTTGTCAGGTTTCAGGGCCTCCTATCAAACTGGGATACAACACGGACAGATAGAAATTCATTTATTATTTCAGTCTTCAAATGTGCCAGGGCCTCCAAAGGGGGCCATATGGCTTCCTTAAGTGCTCTTCTCAGGTTTCAGAGCCCCCTGTCAAACAGGGACACAACACGAACAGATAGATATTCATTTATTATTATTTCAGTCTATGGCCCCCTTCAAATGTGCCATCCCCATCCCCCAGGTGGTCATTTGCTCCCCCCCCCTTCCCGTTGAGAATGGCTACCCTAATAATACTGCTCACTTAAAATATCTGTTTTGTCAGATCTTTCTTCAATAAGAATCAGGGCTGGCTGAGGCATAAGCAAACAAAGCATCTGCTTAGGGCCCTGCTGCCACCAGAGGACCCCCAAGAGCGAAGGCCCCCTTCAAATCAAATTCTGCTTAAGGCCCCATAAAGGCTTGATAAGAATTGTACAATTTCCATTATTGTATGCAAGTAATAATTAATGCTTGGTCATTTTGGTTTTTCTTTCAGATTTCATGAATGTAAAAAAGAATAAAATGGTAAAATTTTTATGAGAAAATAATTAAATAGTCAAATAATTTTGATTTATTGGGCCCATCTCCTCAGGAATTAAAGCACAATGCAGGGAAATGTTTCACTCTTGCCAAACAATACCTCTTGTAAGTTGTAACCTTTTCAAGACTAACAAATGAAGATGCTTAATGCATGAATTAAAATGTCCCAGTAAAAGAGATCTACAGGACATATTACAGGTGCATCTAAAAAAATTAGAATATCGTGGAAAAGTTCATTTTTTCTGTAATTTAATTCAAAAAGTGAAATTTTCATATATTCTAGATTCATTACACATAAAGTGAAATATTTCAAGCATTTTTCTATTTTACTTTTGATAATTACAGCCTACAGCTAAAAAAAATAGAAAAAACGTAATTCACTATTTATGCAGTATACATACCATGAACCTCTTTTGGTTCAGTACACACAACCACAATCATGGGGAAGACTGCT
>VCCN01003290.1:170666-181773 GCA_006491835.1 Architeuthis dux
GGATTTTTGATTTTCATGAGCCGTAATCATCAAAATTAAAACCCCAAAAGGTTTGAAGTATTTCACTTTATGTGTAATGAATCTAGAATATATGAAAGTTTGACTTTTTTAATTAAATTACGGATAAAAATGAACTTTTTCATGATATTCTAATTTTTTTAGATGCACCTGTATATCCCAGCAGTCATAGAAACCTTGGGATATGATACAGGAGTCTCGAAAAGGTTAAAGCAAACTGGTAGAAGCTTTCTCTTTTTTAACAAGTGATTTTTATTTTCATTTTAAATGGATTCTGACCGTTTTCCTGAAATTCCTTGGTTTATTTTTTCTGAATAAAATTCACTTCAATCTTCCAGCGTGTGTATGTGTGTGTGTGTATAAACTTCGGTCTTTGAATCAAATCCTTGTCTTATGACAAGAAAATGTTTTTGCTTCCGATGAAATTACCAAATTTTGATATTGTAAAGAATTATTGAAATTCAAGGTAAAGAAAGCTAAACTTGACTCTTTGAGGCACATTTCTTTTTCTTCCACTTTGAACTACTGCACCATCTGTTGATAAGCCTGGGTACGAAATGCTAAGTTTAGAGCACTGAAATTGAGCTGCTCCTGCCGCAGTTAATGGGTCAACCCATGATGCTTCAAAGATTTAATTGATATTTATAGAACTTAGGCAGGATGTCTCTCCTAGACATTGACTTTTGAATTGATATGATCTCTCATAAATAGAGTGCCAAAGTCTAACGTCATGACCCGTCGTCCAGCTCTACTTGATGAAATCCTACTAGTAATTTTCAATAGGGATAATTTTGCTTGTAAACATGAGTTTTCAACCACACTTACCTCAGAGTTCATATTGTTTAGCAAATAATTTTCAGTTGAAATCTTTCTTCTTAATCATAACACAAAAATTATTACAATAAATTTTACATGGTTACTAGTTTGGGGCATTTTTATCATTTTGTTGTCAACATTCCATTGGTGTTCAATGTTTGTCTGCCAGAGCACTTCCGGGGAGAAAAAACAAATGGAAAATCAATAAAATGACTAAAAGTTATTAAATTTTTTTTATCCGGCGTAAACTGGCTGTCCTATACTTACAAACTGTGCAAAATTTCAGATGAAATGATGAAAAAAGAAACAAGTAAAATTATAGAGACCAATAGTGGCAAAGTTCAATAGGAATAATTTTGCTTGTTTCTTTTTTCAGCCTTTTTTTGGTTATTTCAGATGAAATTTTGCATTTTATTGATTTTGTTCTTTCTCCCCGGAAGTGCTCTAGCAGACAAGCATTGAACACCAATGGACTGTTGACAACAAAGTGATAAACATGCCCCAATCTAGTAACCATGTAAAATTTATTGTAATAATCTTTATGATTATAGAAAATTTTTAACTGAAAATTATTTGCTAAACAATATGAACTGTGAGGTAAATGTGGTTGAAAACACATGTTTACAAACAAAATTATCCCTATTGAAAATTACTATTAGGATTTCAAGTGGAGCCGGAAGATGTGTCATGACCTCAGCATTTTGCCACTCTTGATTTCTTCACTTAAATTTTTAAATTAGTTCAATTATTATTATCATTGACTTAAAACAAAGTTATTAGTACTTCTTATGAATTAGTCTTCGATTGTTGCAATCATTTTGTAGTTTGTTATTGAACGGATATGATTAGTCACTCAGTAGAAACTGTCACCTGACCAATGTCTTGGCAGCATTGAGGGTGATCAATTTGGAAAAAGGGGTGATAAATGAATAAATTATTTCTCTTGCCTTTTGTTGGGTGGTGATTGCTAAAGAAGTCTGAATTTTAAAAAACAAAAAACAAATGATCGCTTCCGCACACAAACTAAAGGACCAATTTAGCATACACTTACATTTTGGGGGGGATTTTCAAAAAACAAAACAAATCTTTTTTTCTAGACATAAGGAGTAAATGTTTAAATTTTCAGCCCTCTAACTCCATTCGTGCGGCCTGTACGCATGATACATAGCCAGCCAGACTTGAAAACTGCAGAAATCTATGTTGAAGGTTTCTAATATTCTTCATAAAATCTTTCTAATTGATTTTGTCAAATTCCAGGACAAAGTCAGAGTTGACTTTACTGTCCTATGTAACAAGAACAATCCTCACCAAAAACAGGGGAGTAAACAGATATGTAAAATCCCTATTCCCCTATAATGATTTGAACTCATGACCTAGTGATCGCTAGCCTAGTGTGTTACCTGCGCTAAACTGACAAGTCTTACATACCTCCAAAATTTATAGTAGAATTACGCAAGGAAGTAGGAACAGAGTTTGATACTGGAGCAACCAGGCTTGTTAATAAACAGTAGACTCCCTTTGTTACGGCAAAAGAGTGCCATTATAATGAATTTGCAGTTAACAGGTGGATTTTATACTGTCTGCTATTTTATCCATAGCTGGGGATGAAGAGATGACTGTATGCCTTTCCCAAGGGAATTAGTGCAAAGTGAATGTAGATTGTCTCAGTTGGAGTTTGAACTCAATTCACAATTCCATTTTCTGTACTGCTAACCACTTGGCCACTTGTGCCTCCAATGTCCAAGGAAATTTGGTCAAACTGTCTTGGTTGAATATTGAATTGCTTGGTTCACCACTGCAAACTTTTTGACAATAAACATCCATTACAAAACTATACCGTAAGTAAATGTGACAGTTTGAAAGCATGACTTCTACTTTTTGATCTCTCGCATTGAATTAGTAGTAGGGCAGAACCCTTTCCAAAAGTGCATATTCATGGGTGAAGAGCGAAGTGAAAGTCAAGGGAGATAATTCATAGAAATTTAATTTTCTATTTATTTTTGCCGTAATTTTCCATCTGTAGTACAAAACTATGGCTTTGAAGTATTTACTTTTCAGTGTTGCCAATTTAGATGCTATATATCTAAATTCAGATAATTCTAAGGACTGGGTGTCAAAGGAGATAATTTATACAAACTATGAAGAAAGATCTATAATCTTTAAATCCTACATATTTTTATTAGATTTCCCGAGAACCGCTCTTCCCCAAAACTTCAAACTCAACACTGCAATGCCTTGTTTGCTGACTAATATATCTGGCGAATTGCAACATCGTACAATGGCCAGTTGCTGAGTTATTGCAGTTCATACATACAGTTCAGTTGTAGTTAGATATATAAAAAACGGAGTCAAAAAAGGTTAAAACTTAAAAAAAGTAAAAGTTTAATCAGTAGGCTATTTTCTTTATGCAAATTGTATTCTAAGATCGAAGAGAAAGTCAAGGGAGATCATTCATAGAAATTTATTTCTCGAGAATCACTGATCCAAAAAACTTCAAACTCGACACTGCAATGCCTTGTGTGCTGACTAATATATCTGCGAATGTCAATCTTGCACAATGTCCTGTTGTTGAGTAATCGTGGTGCATACACACAGAGATTTCTCCAATTATTGTTAGATGTATTATTTTTACGGGTCTGGTTCATCTTCCTGAACTTGGTTTTCCCGAACGTTGATTGGTCACTGAACAGGCCTTTTTTTTTTTTCATACTTTATTATTAACAAAAATACTGGCTAACTTTTCTTTTTCTAAAATTAGTGTGATGGGTGTATGTTAATGTTTACAATTTATGAACAAAAAGGTATCTATTGTAAATGTGGTATTTATTTACAATAACATTTAGTATTTACAATATATATTGTGTATAAGATTTATGAAGGAAAAAAAAGGATTTTATGTATGATCGTATATGTCCGTATGTGATTTATGAAATAAGAAGAATTTGTTGTTGTTGATTGAGTATTTACAATAAAATGAATTTTATTTTCATTTTATTTCAGGTATTTGGATTAACGTAGGTAATTGTATAGTTTAGCCACGTAGAATTGTTGGAATGCATAGATTATATTAAAATTGGTTTTATTAAAAATCTTAAAATGTCTGCTTGCTATATAAAAAATTAGAAAGTAAATGGAAGGTTTTATTTTTTAAATGAAATTGCTGGGAATAATTACCCCAGATTTGCACTTACAAACAATTTTTTCAATGTGTGAAATACTGATATCTTCTATTAATTTCCATTATCTAGCAGCATTTTAAGACAATAGTGACACTTACATTAAAGCAATCTTTATTATTATGGGTTGAAGTATTGTAAGACACCATTTTTTATTAAATTTGATTGTTTTTACCTTCAACCTAATTTTACTTTTTGGTTGTTTTTTTTTATACAACTTATTAATTCAGGCCACTGTTTCTATGGCAACGAATAACAGCACAATCCCAAAGCTTACTCTTTATTTCCGATCGCACTGTTAGTTGTATAAAAAAAAAAGAACTAAAATTAGGTTGAAGGTAAAAACTAGTCAAATTTAATAAAAAGTGGTGACTTGCATTAAAATCTTAGTTTATGTCTGTAAAAGGGGAAGCTACTCCGGCTTTGTAAATTACAAAAATAAAAAGTGGTAACCAATTTTAAAAATTCATTTATTGACAATATTGCCCTAGAAAATAAAAAATAAAATTTGTCCGAAATCTGACCCAGGGACGATTTTAGGGTCTCGAAATTCACTTTGAAAAATGGAAACTTAATTTCCAATACATTGCTTTGCCCGGGGGGCCTCAAATATTCTTAAGATGGCCCTGTCCTGTCCCTTTGAGAGTACCTCCTCATTGTGCTTAAAAAGGAGGGTCTAAATTCCTTGATGCCTGCCTCCAGATATTTATTTAATGCCCGGGAATTAATTGACCGTGTATCAAATTTAAAATTATTTTGCATCATATGGGAACATGAAATTGATCCTCGCAAAAACATGGAGCATCTTAGTCAAATACAAGTTATCCCCCTTTTCTTAAAGAATGCAATTGGTAAAAATGTGTGACTCCCCAGTGCAGGGCTGCTGAAAGCTTTTCAATAAACGTACTAAAATGGCCACTAAAAAGGGTCAAATTTTTCCAAGAAAAGTAGCAAATATGTTTATCATATATAACTACAATAAAATACTTTATAAATAATTCAATTCTTCAATTCTTCAATAAATGTTCAAATATATAATAAAGGTTTTAAAAGATATACTAACCACTGAGAAGCTAAATGCACCAAAAAGGAGCTCCAAAAGAGCTAAATTGGCAACCCTGCTTCGTCTTAAGCTAGGCACTTTACACATAATGCTCATACACATAACACATGTCATGTGACAGAAAACGTTTTAGAATAGAATATATTTGTAAAATTATCATTGTTTTTAAATATTTTCATATTTTAAATTAAATTAGTAAAACTAAAGAAAAGCACCTAATTTTCACAATGTCAACCAAAAGAACCAAATTGCATCAAAAGAACCAAATTCGGTACAAAAGAACCAAATTTGTTGGCTCTGCTCCAGTGGCTAAAGGTTTGTATTATGGAGGTTTATATACATAGGGAAAAAATTTATTTTCAAAAAGAAACTTTTTAAAACTTTAGATGTGTTTAATATTAATAATAACATTGAGCAAAGGATATATATATATAGAGAGAGAGAGAGGAAGTTGCTTATTGTGATCACTTTAAATGAAGTGTTTGGTACAGACAACCAGGCTCCCTTGAGACAAAAAGGGATGTGAGTTCGAGTCTCACTGAGAGCTTATTCTTTTAAATCCGATTGGGGTTGTTTACTAACGGCCATAGACTGATGATCTGAGCAGTTGCGATGAAAAGCAATTGAAATTAAGATGAAAAAAAGACTAGTCAAGAATTAATAATAGTCGTGTGTAAAATCAATTTTATTATGAACCTAGTTATTGATATGTTTTAATTTCTATGAGATGATTTTTTGAGAAAAGAGACTATATGTGTGTATATATATATATATATACTGGAGGTCATAATGTATTTGGTAAAAATATCTACCCGTGGTTCCTGTGGGGTTTGAGTGGTTTCTTCAAATACTCTTACTTACTTTAAGACCAAATAGTTCACTACTTAAAAGTTAATATTTCGAATAAATGTTTATATCTTATCCATTTCATCTGAGGTTTTATTAAAAAGTGATCTGGACTCATCTAAGTGGGTGAGTTCATTGTTTCAAATGGTGGGCAGGAGATATTTTTATCAGCAAAATTGTTACCTTTTAGTGAAAGAGTTCATTGTTACAGACAAACAAAAATCACTCTGTTCGTTATATAGATAGATATCTTGCTTAAGAAGAGACTTTTTTGTAGATATTTACCAAGCTTAGCTTAGTGTGGTACAGGGCCACAATAGTAAGGTACCTTAAACTCACTAACAATGGTCTGTGGGACTAGATTGCTAATCATTGCTCTAGAGCAAGCACCCATTGATATTTTCCAAGCTTAGCGTAGCCTGGTAAAAGTCACAATAGTGGGACACCTAGTGAGAATCAAACACATTAACTGCGAAGGGTGAAGAGTAATAGTTATCCATTGCAGGATAAAAGCCCCAACTCGCAGATAAAACTGAGTTGCCGTCTATTATAATGAAACAGAAATTTATTGAATTAGCCATAGAATTGCATACCTTTTCCTATATAGACAAGGACTCATTCCTTATACTATATAATTTTTTACTAGAAGTGGGTACAAGGGACTGAGAGGCCACACATATACAGTAGAAGCAAATAGAAGTAGATTGAATATCAGAAAATTCTTTTTTAGTAATAGAGTGGTGGGACTTTGGAATAGATTACCAGAATATGTAGTGCTATCAACAGATGCAAATGATTTTAAGAAGAATTATGATGTTTATTACACCACCACAAAGGTTTAAGGCCCTAGATATTGTGTAAATATGATTGGTATGATGTGTGCTTGTATATACAAATTGTATACTTTTTCTTTCACACAAGAAAAATGGTAGTTAAACTTGCAGAGAGGAAACTTTTTCTAACACCAGTGGAGGTCTGAATTTGTAGCCATAAACTACAAATTCAGACCCCCACTACACTGAAGCTGGTTTAATGGTGCAATTTAACTGCTGTCAAAAAAAGCCTATTTCAAGTATATTCAAAATAAAATGTTCAAAAATTCCTGTCATTTGCAGCTAATGGATTAATAACGGTCTATGATACTAGCTGGCCAACCATAGATCTACAGAAGAGTTTTATGTATTTTAATATTTGTTGAGGAGGACATAACATAATTTTACATTCAAAGAAGTGTAATTAACTCATGACTTCATTGTCTTGTCAATTCTTTAAAGTGACAGGCTGTTATTATGGTGAGCTTTTGTATTGTGGCGTCAACAACAGTGTCAATGTCAGGAAGGACTGGCAGACAATTTGACTGAGTTTTTATTTATGATCTCCAATAAATAAAAACTAGAAAGAAACAAAGATAGCACATACCTCTCTCAGTCAACGCCATACACTCAACACTTATTGTCTGAAAAATCTGAGAGGAAAGTAGTGCCATTATTCCATGAATTATTTTTTAAATAAAACATTTTTCACAAATAAAATGGGCTGATCAAATACATCAAAGTAATTTTAATTACAAGTTACATATGGTTGTGACACAAAGATATAGAACAATCGACCAGCCAGGATTATACACATTACATTAATATAGGTGACACGGAAAACAGCAGATATAACAAGAAGGTAAAAGGTGAGACATTCCGAGCTTTGGACAGAGCCAGAATCTTCTAGGTACCATAAAGAATTTCAATTACAACAACCACATTTTTTGACATTGACAAAGCCATTTGAATGAAAATCGGTTCATATATAGCTATGATGCAGGGGAGGTAACTGAGTTTTGATATTTCCATATATTGTCTTAATATTGAAAAAAATATATCTTAATAAAAAAAAAAGATTCATGGTTACACCCAAAAATTTAATCAATTCTTCCTTAGCCCATTTTCAAAATGTCATTGAAATTCACTGAAAACCTTTGGAGATATTGCGTGATCAAATAGACAAACATGAGTGAGTACATATACCTCTTCCAACTTCATTGTTAGAGGTAAATAACACTTGGTCTAATTTACTATTGGCTTTTTTTCATTATTTAGGCTTGACCCTATAAATTGAAGCTTTGATTAACTTGGATTAAGGCATTTCTGGCAGAAGGCCTTCTTTATAGAGAACCCTTTAGCTAGTGAGACCAGATCTCAGAACAAACAAACTTCTTGAACAAAGATCATCTATAAGCAGAAGTCAAAGTCGTTGTAAACAGGAGTTAGAGTGAAGTCGTTTGTGAACGACACTGAGTGAACTGGAGTTATGATTCAAATAACCAGAAGTTCTTTGTTACTTTATGCAACTAGAGAATAACAATGACACAAAGGTGTAATGTTTATATATGTATGTATTAATGTTTATGCTTAATATAAATAAACATGCCAAGGCAAGCTCCCAACAGGCCCCAGCTAAGGCTCTCTCTGGACCAGGCTATCACCCTGTAAACATGTCTTTTGTTCTCTATCTGTTCTTTTCTAAATACAGCTAAAATACGGATCTAACCAAGTTAGTGAGCCAACACAGCTAAAAACAGAGAAGAACAAATGAACAGCAAACAAAAAAGACATAAAATACAAACAACATAACAATATACAACAATCGACCAGCCAGGATTACACTGATATAGGTGACAAGGAAAACAGCAGATATAACAAGGAGGTAAAAGGTGAGTCATTCCGAGCTTTGGACAGGACCAGAATCTTCTATGGTACCATAAAGAATTTGAATTACAACAACCACCACCACAATCTTTTTGACTAGTATTACTTTCTTTTTATTTCTTTTTAGAAGAAGTAGCTGAACTCACGTATCATATCTTACCTTGGGAGCCCATCTGACATGGACAATGCCTTTACTGTAATTATTTGTGTACAACGACACTTGCTCGTTGAAAAAAATCACAGGTTGGGATGTCAAAAGGGCTTGGGGAAACAACAACACAACTGGAACGCACCTCAAATACCACAACACAATGCCAGTACCTCAAGTTACCCATGACGACAGAACAAAGCCCTGCAAGGCACTCTTTTCAATCGGTCACTGCGACAACTTCAAACATTCTGTTGCTGTTGCATAAACTCTGTACAGACTGCACAAATCTCTCTCTCTCCTTCCTTCCTTCCTTCTTCCCTTATCGCCTCATTCATCAACCATGTTAAAGGCAACTCCCTGAAATGGTCTCAGCTAACTTGCTTGCTACCGAATTGGGTGTGACTTTTATAGTTATCAGCTAATAGTTCATCCGGGTGACTGATTGTAGCAAGCTTAGGAGCAAGGTTCTGCTAAGCTGATTCCTTCATTTCTGTTGACAATTTCTTCATTCGGCACACAATCTTTTTTAGACTGAGAATAAGTGGATTGTCAGTATCTCCACTACATTTTTTGATCCATGGTTGTAGAATGTAAAACAACCTGAAGATTGCGATAAAAACCAACAAAAAGAATAAACTAGTCAAAAATTAATAATGAAAATGCTTAATCTAAGGAATTGAGAACTTAAGACTAAAACTACTACTACTAGGTGTAAACCAGTGGTTTCAGAGTCCCGGGTCATATTTTCCTGCCATTCTTTGGCAGACGGGGCCAGGCACATTTTCGGTAATTTCAACCATTGGCGATTTCTGATACGGAAGACCATACACATAAAAATATTTTTTCTTTTTAAGAAAATTTTTTTTCTTTAGAGAAAAGATGTTTTTATTTTCAGATTTTTTGTGAAACAAATCTTACTTTTTAATGTATATTTTTAATGTTACTTTAATTTTTTTATGTATATTTTTATATTAATGTTACGGGCAATATCTAAAAACATCTAGAATGTAGGGAAGTTTAATAATACAATGTTTACACAACTTAGTTGAGGTCATTTCTGAATTTAAAGGTTATTAATTTAATTAAAGTCGCTTTTTCACAAAAAAAAGTATCTTAAAAACAACTACGTAAGTATGTCTTTTAATAACAGCAAGATATTTTTACGCGTATGGTCTTCTGTAGCAGAAATTGCCAATGGTCGAAATGTTCCTGGCCTAGTCTGCCGAAGAATGGCCCATATTCCTCCCCTTTCGATACCAGGTTTCCTCCTCCCCCATTTTAAATTTTCATTTTTTTCACCATTATATTTTTGATTATACATTCTTTCCCCGATTGAAATTCTTCCTCTGGGAAGCCAAGTGCCTCCCGTTTGAGAATCCCTGGTGTAAACAGTATGTCGTGGAGAAAATTGGATAAGGAAGAATATGGCTATATGACTAAATTTGAATTTCACCGGCTGATTGGTCTCTGTGGCCAAATTAGTAAAGTGCCATCCATGTCAGATGGGCTGATAAGGGATGCAAGTTTCATCAGAGGCTGCTCATTTATCTCCAGTCTGTGTAGCTTAACGGATATAGGGTGTAAAGTGACCTGAGCATTGCAATAAAAAGAAACAAAAATAAGTCGAAAATATTGGAAAGACCTTTCATCAAACTCCAGTCCAAGTTGGAGTTGACTTTATTTTACCGACATAACAAGAACAACAAGAACAAGAGCAATCCTCACCAAATTTAGGGGAGTAAACTCTTCACTGTTTGGTTTAACGTGACGGATAGACAAACAGATATATAAAATTAATATTTCCCTACCGTGATTTGAAATCATGACCAAGTGGTTACTAGGCGGCTCTCTTACCAAACTAACAAGTTTTATGTATCTACAAATTTATTTATTATATATACAATGCAAAAGTTGTAATAATCATCTTCAGTTGGAATAGAAGTAGGAGTGGAGTTTGACCCTGAAGCAGCCAGGCTTTTCTGATTTGTTTCTTCTTTTTTTTTCAATTTTTTGAAAATTAACATTGACAAGATCAGGGCTATACATAAGGCAATACTAACAGAACATCAATGGGACAAATTAGGTTTCATGTAGCTCGACATTGCTTAACCGGTGATCATATAAGCACCAGAGTGTCCAACACGATTTAACATTTGTTTGAAAATAATAGCTAAATACAAAAATAGAAGGACCCCATTGAATGTTAAATTTGGCCCTGGACAAGGTCAAACAAATATTTCTGAAGTCAGAAGAGTTGGACACTTGTTTTCGTTGAAAGAGTTGTACTGTTAAAGTCAAGACAAAACAGGAGTATTATGTATATATGGAATTTTATTTA
>VCCN01003290.1:199600-218094 GCA_006491835.1 Architeuthis dux
ATTTCAATGAAATGTTGTATGAAGATTGGGGGAGGTATGAAGGAGGTATAGCAAGTTATGTGCGATCCGATTGTTTGTTTACATTTTATAAACAAAAACCATGTTTTTGGTTCCAATTGATTTTAAATTTTTGACAGATTTTGCTTTATTTGGTCATCTGCATCTTTATCATGGTCTTCTACACGCGCGTCATTATTATATGCAACCTTGACAGTGGCATCTACATTTTCAACTTGAAAACTTCATTACAATATTTTTTTCTAAGTAGAGGCTAGGTGTTTAGTAGAGATATGCTTTAATTCAAATATTAAAAATAAAGGCTTTTTGGAGGAAATTTAGGTATTTTACTAGGGAATAAATGCAGATAGGTGATAAAACCACGACAATGGATAGAGACAATATGGCAATCAAAATAAGTTTTCTGCCGGCGACCTTTATACTTTTGAGATTTTTTATTTTATTTCTCTAATTATACTTTTCTTTTGTCCTTTAAGAAATATTATTAATCACCACTACCCACAACACTGGTTTAAATACTGTTGCTGCGTTTAGGTCATTCATATGTTCAGACATTTATATGTATCTATCTATGTATCCAGACTCCACCCAGCCTTAACCGTTCATAGTAGAAACTTGAAATTTTGCTCGCCCCATATTAGATGTTATTATTTTTACATACACTAATGGTATTAGTCAAAAATCAATAATGGTTGACAATTCTATATCTAATAAAAATTCAAGATAATATACGACTAATCACCGAGTAATTTATGTAAAATTTGATGCGGAGTCAAACTTCAATCTGTAAACATGCAGTTTTCAGAAGGCTATTAAGACCAATTATAAACCTACCCTACGAATAATCCAAATTATAGGTCTAATTACAATCACCCATATCTTTTTAAATTAAAATAAAACTGTGACAATATAAATGCTTTATTCAAACAGGTCTTTGTGTGCTTTTAGCTTAGACGCTGATTGATTCTAATCCTATGACTAAACATTTTAATCTCAAATGAAATGACAATAAAGTAATATCCTGTTTAGCGACCCCCCCCCCCGTTCTGCACTAATTCGCTATAGCACTCCTTTTCAAATATTTAGTAATATTAAATTTCCAAAATAAATAATGATTAAAAGACAGCATCATGGACAATCTCTAAAATAACTGTAATACTGTACACTTTAGTTAATGTGCCATGTGTATGAGAATAAACACATACACACACACAATTTATGATTTAGCGATATACATTGATACTGAGTGATATTTCACCAGCTTCGGAAAATAGCTACCAGATGAGATACACAGCTCACCATTCCATCTTGTTGAGGCTAGACGACAACATCAAATATTTCAAAATGATTGCTGGCACAATATTTTCTAGAGTGCCAACCAAAGAATTACTGTATACAAATCCATTCTAATCATAAAAGACAAATAAACTAAACGTGCTCCAAAATTCAAGTGATTTACTCTTCCGATCTCGCAAGCAATGTTATATAAGGATAGCAATTCCAGTTTTAATATTTATCGCTCTAATTTTGATGTTATTTTTTAGAACATTGAACAAGAATAACAATGTACAAGAATAACAATGTACAATATTAACAACTAAGTTGTGTTTATGCAGAATATATACAAGAATCATCTTTATTTATTAAGAAGTATTGTAAATCATTATTAACAATTTTTCCATTTTTATGCTACTATTTAACTTCATTTTAATATTTTTGTTGCTTTTTAATTGCAACTTTTCTCAAAGCCGATTCCCTTTGGCCATGAGTAAATAAATCTGTGATGTTTATTTACTCACGGCCGAAGGGAAAAGTTGTGATAAAAAGCAACAAAAATATTAAAATGAAGGTAAACAGTAGCATAAAAATGGAAAAATTGTTAATAATGAAGAATCATCTTAAATTTACAATCAAATACAGAAGAAACCGCTCATTATAATCACAGATAATGTTATCAGTCGGTCCCAAACCTTATTTGAAGTGATCACAATAACCAGCTACCTCTATATATCCTTTGCTTAATGTTATCAACCAGTTATTGTTATTTAAAAGTCACTGTCCCAAAGTGATCACAATAAGCAGCTTCCCCTTTATTAGTAATGACTTATACCAAAGAGAATCATGGACATAATTTGTGAAAATACCATTGAATGTTATCATCCTTAAAGGGTCCATTTTTTGTGTATATTCTCTTTATTGAAATTGACATTTCTGAGAAATAAAAATATATTTCATTAAATAAATTTGATAAGTCCAAAATTTAAATTTCAAAAAGTAATTTTTTATATAAACCATCAATTATCAACACTAAAAGAACTCCAGTCACAATAGAAGCGACCTTGGTTATACAGAAACTGATATTAGAAAAGCGATAAAAACAAATTGACTTTACCGAAAATATTGCAAAAATAGAGTGAGAAAAGTAAAGATGACAATCCCAAAATTGTTCAAGGAGCTTTGAAAATAATTCTGTTTAACCTTGAAAGCACTCAGAGAGCGAATGCCTCTGCCAAAACCATACACTAACTAAAAACTGAATGAAGATCAATTCATATATAGCTATGATGCAGGAGAGGTAACTGTGTTAGCTTTGAGTTTCCATATTTCAGACTATTGTCTTAATGAAAAAAATATCAATAACAAAGATTCCTGGATCCACCCCCAATTTTAATCAATTCTTCCTTAGCCCATCCTTTCACAAAATGTCATTGGAATTCATTGAGAACTTTCGGAGATATTGCGTGGACAAACATGAGTGAAAACATATACCTCCTCCAACTTCATTGGTAGAGATAAAAAAAAAATCCAGAACACACAAGAGATTATCTGATTTAAATCAGGTGATTAAGATATCGAGCAAGCATCTGTGTGACATATTCCAGTTATTGGTTCAAGATTGAGAAGCAAATTATTGACTACAGTTAATATAACTGTACAAAGAGCAGATGTAATCAGAAAAAAAACTTACAATACACTGAATTATTTATCAGCAATTGAACTTACAATCAACTGTATCGTTGCACAAGGGTCAACTACTTGAACATGGGGAAAAAAAAGGTTATAGTTTAATTGTCACTAAAGAATAGAAAGCACATTTTTTTTTATTCTTTAATTACATTATAACAATTTAAATCTTTAGATATGTAATTTACATATCTAAAGATTTAAATTGTTATAATCTGCTGGCTTGAGGAAGTCTGACATCTTACCAAAGAATGCAAAACATTTTATTCCAGAGAGATTTCCCATTCTTATGATGAAACATCTTTCGAAATAAAAATGTGGCTTGCTGTATTACAGTAGATAGCAATTAGATTAGAGAAGCTAAGGCAGTGGTTACTTTCAATTCCTTAACCTGAATAAAGATATGCAGATAACCAAACAGAACTGATGATAGTTCACTGCTTTGTAGGAAAATAATAGCGAAGGCATTTCAGAGAAGAAATTCTGATAATTTATCAGCCAGCAAGCTGCCGTCCCCTAGCTGTTGTCTGCTGCAGTGCCTTGCCTGTTAGGGGTATGAAGGGAAAAGAACTTAATGATGAGGACAATGAAACTGGGTCATCAGACATTTTGGAAGACAAAATAGGAGCAAGCCTGGCTGCTCCAGAGTCAAACTCTGCGTCTACTTCCTTGCAAAATTCTACTATAAATTTTGGTGGTATGTAAGACTTGTCAGTTTAGCGATCATAGGTCAGGAGTTCAAAATCACAGTAGGGGAATGGGAATTTTACATATTGGTTTACGCCACTATTTTTGGTGAGGATTGTTCTTGTTAGATAGGAAAGTAAAGTCAACTCCGACTTTGTCCTTTAGTTTGACAATAGACTTTAAAATATTCATGGTCAGGTTAGAAGGAGAAAAAAAAAAGACCAAAACAACCATGTCATATGTCAAACAACTATGGTTAAATTATAAAAAGAATTACTAGCATTCCAAGGGAAATTATGAATCACCGCCACCCATATATGCTGTGTTGGGAGTAATCAATGAATAAATTACTTCTCTTGCCTTTTGATGGGCAGTGATCACTAAAAAAGGTCTGAATTTTCAAAAAACAAGCGGGCATAAACTAGTGACCAATTTAGCATAAACTGTCCTTGCATATTGAACACCCCATCTAAGAACTTATTTAGGGGGGGGGGGGATTTTCAAAAAACAAAGAAATCATTTTCCCTACTCATTGAGGGGAGTGTGTGTGTGTGCAAAATTTCAAGTTTCTACTATGAACAGTAGCGGTGATTAACAATTGCCAACAAATATAAAACAAACCAAGGATGACAGCAATCAGTTTTATTAGCACTTAATTTAACTTTGATTATAACTTTAACAATCATATAAATTGGTTTAAAGCAGCGATTCTCAAATGGGGAGGTACTTAGGGGAAAGATTTTAGCCAGATGACAATTCAAAATGGTGGAGGAATTGAGAAAACCAGGTATCACAAGGAGAGGAATGTGACCCGGGTCCACTGATTTTAAGAAAAGCACACAAGAGGACAGAGAAGTCTGAAGATAGATCAGTGGAGAAAATTAGGATTTGGTTATACTATCAAGACTTAGTTAACCACATAACTGAATCGAACCTTATACAAAAACAAAATCAGGAATTATTCAACAGATCTTGCTTGACACTTTCAAGACTCCTGGGATATATATATCTGGAGGTCTCTATGACTTCAGGGATATGTCCCTGAGATCTCTTTTCAGAAGTCTAATGGTATGTGTAAAAAATAAAATAAATGAAATTTTACCAGCTTTTACAACTGTAGACAATGACATCATAGTATGAAAACCATACTGAAATTAGTTTGCATTACACGAGGAAAGACTTGAAGGCAAAGAGATCTGCTAATTCCAGGTTTTTCATTTGTTTCGGGATAAATGTCTAATGGGACAAATCCTTATTTTTGTTCTTCAAAATATGGAGAATCTTTTTATTTAATAAAAGAATAGTTTTCTTTAATCATCAAATAAAAATTAACATTTTGGGCTTTTTTTTACCCTTTTAAAAATTCATGTATTAACTTTTGTTAATGTGCCTCAAACCACATGAAAAAACATGGCCGAAAATCCTGATCACATTAAAAAACAAAGTCATTCTTGCAATACTGCCAATTCCCAGAACAATCTGTCTACATATAAAGACACTATAAACATTTTTAGCCATTTTCTGCTCAATCATTACAAGACTGGGCTATGGACTTAGAAAATTTTCAACAGAATGAGTTAAGCATCTTAATAGGTTATCAGTTTCTGGCACACTTTTTTGTTATTTATAACAAAAATTCCATTAAAAAAAAAAAAAAAGAAGAAATTTCTCAAAATCCCCAAACAATGTTTAGGAGATGTCTAGTGGAGTACTCATGCACATTTGCAAGGTTCTTGATCAAATGATGTGTCTGGAAGCACTGACACAAGATTTTAAACTACATTATTTTAGTAAATAACATTTATAGACAGAAGTATTGTATTACTCAGCTAAGTTTGAGATTCAAGTGTTAATCTTTCTTTTTTTGGAGGACTTTATTGATTAAAACTTGTTAAAAAGAAGTGAATAGGACAAACAAGACTTAAGGTTGAAACAAAACAATTCATTATTTAACCTTCAACTTGGATCTTGTCAGCTCTTAATGTCAACAAACAGCAACTGGAGAAAAGAAAACTTTAATATCTTTAAACTGATTGCTTAGTAATACAAGTTTTATTCAGATTTATTCCAAATATATCACTCACTCTCACACACCACACTGCAAGTGTCTCTTTTTCCATCAAATAAAAAGAAAGTCAGATTTTATACTTGCCATACATAAATGACATTGGGTATTTTAAGCAATCTACATTATAATAAGGAATGTGTCTAACACACTTCTGTCTGTCACACTTTAAAAATAAAAGTTTTACATAGTTAGGTGTGGGGGTAGAGGAGAAGTTCTGAGAATCGAATCCTATCACAAAGACTGCAAAGAGGGTGGGGAGAAAAGCAAGGTTGGGGATGAAACAAACATATTTGCTAAAGGAAAATGGCTGAACTTGGCCATCGAGAATAGAGGAAAGGTGAGAAAGTAAAATCAGGTGGAATTGAATTTTTAAAAAATTTTTTTTAAATCAGAAACTAATTAAGGGATCTGCAAAGAATTTGTTTAAAGTGAAGAAGCTACAAATGGGTTTTTTTTTTGTAATATTTGAAAACAGCAGCAAAAATATCCCATCTGAATATTGGCTCAAGGACAAGAAAAATAATTTTAATACAGTGTTAGTAACATTTTGTAAAAGTACGAGAACTTATGTTAGGGCAAAGGTTAGCATGCTAGTCTCTCAAATCAGTCATGGAAGTTTCAACCAGACTTGATATATTCAAAGTAAAAAATATTTATATACAAAATGTAATTATTTTAAAACATTTCATGAACAGTTTTATCTGCAACACTGCCCAAGCTATTTGGCTACCCTTTTACTGTTTGAGTCACCCAACTTCAGACAGGCACTTTCTGAAGTTAAGCTATCATTTGCTTAACAGAAAGAGTCAGTTTTGTACCAATGTAACAAAATGTTACATAGTGAAAAATCCTCATTCTTGATATTGATGCTGCTTGGTTCAGATTAACCTTTAGCACTGTGTAGGCGACTTTGTTTACTGAGCAAGAAGTTTATCCTGACACTACAGAAGACTGATTGCGAAACGATAGTGTGTTATGTCAATTTCAGTCATACATGAACAGACACACAAATTACAGGCCTTCATAGTTACTAAGTACAAAAAATCTTGAAAAAGAATGCAGAGTGCTAAAGGTTAAAGTACATTTTTCATTTTTACAGTTAGCGGATTTTTGTTTGTTCATAATAAAAATATCTAAATATATGCAAACCTTGCACATGGGCAAAATTTAAAAGGAACAAGTTTTGGGAGAGAAAAAAGTTAGTGGGATCAAAGATTTTCCATGAAGTGCCTGGTTTTCATTTATAGAGCAATCATAAGTTTCAGTTGTTCACTTTTTGCTCTCCTATTCTTACTGGGAAGCCAACAGACCAACGCTAATCCCATTTGAAAATAAATGACTGCCTATATAGGCTAGTTCCATCATTTCTTGGTGATGAATACATATGTTGGTACCTTTCATCAACAAGTAGCTACCGAACAATAAAACTAGGGAAATAAATATTGTAGATCCTGGAAAAAGATCTTCATATATCAAACTTAAATTTTGCATCCAGTCAATCAGCAAGTTTATTAAACTGTGATGGTGTATTGTTAATCAAAATTCATGCTTTATTTAACACAGTTGGGTTTATTCCTGCAGACTCCTTGTGGATCACAGGGGTGCAACCATTCTGCTGTGGTTTCAGTAGCAAGTAGGTTTTATGGGTTTGAGTTGCTAACTCCACACCCAACCGTACTCTTTTACCCAAGCTTGGGACCAGCTATGGTGACTGCTAAGCTGTAGGTTTTTTCTGTCAAAGTAACCTTCTCTTAGATAAACTGCCTTACAGGGCTAAAGGGCTCCGACTTCCCTGCTATTTATCCATAGCTGGGGTGAAAAATGGATTCATGCCTTTTCCAAGAGCCTTAGTGCAAAGAAAACTTAAACAGCCTCGATTACCACAGTATTCATACTTAATATATTCTAAAGAACTGAATTTTTAAAAAGTTAGATCAGTGTTTGTACAATTACAATTAAAACACCTAATTCATATTGAATGAAAAGAAAAAATTAAAACTAACATTTTGCCATATTTTACAGTTTCACTTATACTTTCTTAATTTGCCAAAATTGAAACTTAATTCTACGAACATTTCTATTTGATCTGTAAATCTTCAAAATACTGAATACAAAACTTGTGATTCATTCTGAAAAATAAGCCCTTTTCAAAATCTTGTGGCCTATTCCCCCTCAGAAACAGCTACATTCGTAAAATTTCAAGTTTTTTTAACATTTTATAAAAAACCATGACAGCTTTTTCTGAAGGAAACACCTGTACTAGGGTTTTCTCATAAAAGACTGATGAAAATAGAAAGTCTTCAGTCACTAATTGTCATATCACCAAAGTAAATATGCAAATTTCCTTTGTTTGCAAAAAGAGATGCTGGCATCTTGTGAAAGAATAACATACTATCATAAGACAAGTTATCACATCCATGGCACTGGACGGAATAACACTATCATAAGATGAGTTATCTGGTCCATGGCATTCAATTGAAGATTTGCCAAGACAAGTTACCTTGTCCGTGGCAGCGAAAAGGTTGATAACATGATCAGTCATATGAACCAACACAGACCCACTAGAATGTTGTGTGTGTAACAAACCAAAGTCTTTTATGCATTGGTTTGTAAAAAGTGTAAACTTGATTTGAATATTGAAAGAGATTTCTGGTTCTAAATTAAATGATAATTTCTGTAGGAAAGAAAATGTACAGTCTCTCCTCTTTCAAACAACATGAAATAAACCTCAATTTCCTTCTTAGTGTATTTTAACAAGATTTATATACATATCAGTTGAGGAAGCACAAGCTGTTTTGTAGGGAAAATAATGTGAGCTTTTGTAATAGAAGATCAAGTTCTTTCTAAGCCAGTGTTGCATCATAGACAGCAGGCATGAAATTAACATTACAATATTAAAAAAATATCAATAAATAGAAATACTACTATTGACAATCATTTTGAGTGCTTTTGAATTAATCATTTATGGGAGCATGACATTTGCTTTACTTCTATTTACAGACAGTTAATTGTTACTTTGTGCTTCATAAGGTTTCAGAATGACAGCAGGTTATTTCTACAATGTTCTTTGTATAGTTTGAGAAGTTTTACAAGTCTAGCAGCATACGAGGTCTGTCCGGAAAGTATCCAGCCATTTTGAATATCTCGAGAACAGGTTGCGCGGCCTTGATGCAACTTGGCAACCAATCAGAGGGGATCTTACTGCACGTGTGAATTTACACTCTCACATGGGGTTACTCAGTCGGCAGTGAGACACCATTGAGTGAGATGGTGTAATGTGTGACTGTTGCAGTCACAATGACCAAGCCTACCCATTCTTCACGTCTCTTGCAGTTTTTTTGGGGCAAAACATTGCATCACCCAGGTCTGACAGAACCCCCCTCCTGATTTGGCTCCCTCTGACTTCTGGCTTTTTGCCATTGAAAGGGGGGGGGAGATTTCACACCATGGCAAGATTAAGGAGAACATAACAAGGTAGCTGATGGTGATCCCGAAAGAGGACTTTGCCGACTGTTTTGAAAAGTGGAAAGGCCGCTGGGGTAAGTGTGTGAGGTCCTAAGGGGAATACTTTGAAGGGACCATGGTGCCATTGACCTAGGTTGGCTATTTTTCTTGTTAATATCAAATGGTTGGATACTTTCCAGACATACCTTGTATTTTATCAGAGAGTGCTCTATAATGTTTCATAGACTGAATTGTGGAGAGAAATTATTTAGTAATATGAGTAACACTCAGAAATCTTTACTTCTGCAAAGGTTGTGAACATTGAGTCATGAAACATAAAATTTTGATGTAACCAAATGGTAATGAACTTGTTTAACACTTTCAAGACTCCTGGGATATATATATATATCCCAATGTTTCTATAACTGTTGGAATATATATGTCCCGTAGATATCTTTTAGAAGTCTACTAGGACATATGTGTCAAAAAATAAAGTAAATGAGATTTGCTTGGCTTCTACATCAATAGAAAATGAAGTCATCATAGTATGAAACCTACACAGAAATATGTTTGCATTACATGACTGAATAGGAAAGACGTAGAGATGAAAGTGATCTGTTAACGCTGTGTTTTTCATCTGTCCAAGGATTAATGTCTAATGGGACAAATATATCCCATCATGTTTCTGGTGCTTCAAAATATAGACATTTTTTGATTTAATACAAGATGGAACTACATTCATAAAAATGTTGATTTTAAAATTAAAAGAACATTTTTTTTTTTTAAGTTTTAGAATTTTAACATTTATAACGTCCAGAACACTGAAATTGAAAATAATTTTCATTTTTATAGTTTATTGTTAATACAAAAATAGTTTTCTGTAACCATTAAATAAAAATTTCTTTTTTTTAATACTCTTTTAAAAATTCAAGCATTAAGCACTTTAATAGGTTAGTCTTGAAAAGGATAAAGGAAACATTATTTAGACAGAAACTCAAACATTGTTTGAAAATTTTAAGACCAGTATTTTTTAAAAACTTTCACTATCTAACCAATTGATTGATTCAAATATTTCTAAAGTACAATACATTTAAAGTTAAATGGTTTGAATTAAAAAAAATGTATTTCAACTATCTATTGTCATATGAATTAGTGTTATTAAAATTGAATTAAAAAATGGAATAACTTATTTTAAATCCAATTTTATATTTTTCATTTCTCGTAATCAAGTTATTTCTTTTAATAATGCAGAAGAAGCCGTTTAATCATGGACACTGTTATGAAACAGTAATTGTTATCAAAATCAGTCAGTCCCAAACACTAGTTAAAATGAATTAAAAATCATTGTATTTATTTTAGGCATTTATAGAATGTATAAACAAATATTTTCATAATGTAAAGTTGTTTATAACAATGAATTTAATAACAGTGAATTTAAATTCTTCCAATTTTTATATCCTTTGTTTATTGTTATCAGCTGGTTAATGTTACCTAAATACCCTGTCCCAAAGTGATCACAATAAGCAACTTCCGCTGTATCATATTTAAAATATAAAACTATTAAATTTACTTTCTGTTTGAATTTTTTTTAGATGGAGGTATTATTATGTATAAGTGTTTTCGGACTGTTGTTCTCATCTTGGTTCATCTTTTGGCCACAACGTTTTAGCTGTTGTATCATTGGCCTTCTTCAGGTGTAACATGTAATATCCGTAAGGGAAGGGAGTCTCCCTCTCCAGAACAGGCTGGACTGTACGTGTTGCTAAAATAGAATAGTTTAAAATTTTATTTGATACCATTTTTTTGCTTTGCACCACTGGAAGAAGGGTACAACGGCCGAAACGTTGTGTTCAAAAGATGAGCCGAAATGAGGACAACAGTCTGAAAACACTTATACATTATGACATTTACTGTTAAATCTCTAAGACTTTCAGATTGGACATCAACGGTGTTAGTCAAAAATCATTAGTATGAAAATTACTTCATGTCTTATATAGTATTAAATACTAGTTCAATTAGTTTAAAAAACAAATCGGACAATGAACCATGTCAACAATAAAAAGAAAAGTATTAGTTTTAATGTTTAAACAATATAATGATAATAAAACAATAAGCTTCATAAAAGAACTCACCCACTGTCTCCAAGAATAATTACTTTAAGTAGCACCTTCTTCCTTGATGCCATCTTTGATGCAGCTACTACTCAGATGGATCTTTCTGGAAGAAAGAAAGAAATTCTATTACATTTGCTGTTCAAATACATTGTAGAGTATAAAATATATTTGCTGTTCAAATACATTGTAGAGTATAAAATATATTTGCAATTAAAAATCTTTTTAAAAAAAAGCATTTATGACCATTTTTGTGTCATGCAGCTGAAATCTTTAATTAAAAAAAAAGGAAGTTCAGAAACAAATTTCAGTCCATGACAGTCAAGGCTAAATATTGGCTTAAGGAAAAAGGTCTTGTCTAGATAGTGCATTTTTAAATAAATAATCTGTTCAGAAAAAAAATGTAATTTTATATGTCATCAAAAGAAAAGAAATAAACTTTTGTACTGGAAAAAGTATCTGATGTGCCCAATTTCAAGTACAATTTGCCGGCATATAAGACCCACATTAAAAAAAAACATTATGCAAATACTATAATGCATCAATGCGCTGGTATTATGTCTATGGAGCCATGTACCAAAGTTTGAAATGGACATCTATGGGGCTTGAATAAATGGGTACTAGTCCTTCAAATACCATTGCAAATCATGTGTCTTATATGCAAGCAAATATGGTGCTTTCTTTTCTTTTTTTTACTACTCATAATTCCTAGATTTTTAGCTTGTAGAAATTGTTTTGTCGAAGATTATGCCTTGCTCTTTGGAAATTTTGGGTTATAAATGAAATTGGGTTCGGACAAAGGTTTTAGCAAATATGAAACCATTTTCTCCTGACCGACATACATTTCCTTATCAGATGGAGACCTGGCTTAAGGTTTTGTAAAATAACGCACATTCAAAGGATTCTATTGTAATGCAAGTAAATAGGATTGAACATTTTCTATAACAAATAAAATGTGTATACATAGAGATAAATTTTTTTTCTGCTTATATGAAATGGTAAGAAAAAAAAAAATGTAAATTTGTGCATAGAGACATCATTCAAGATGATCAGTGTAATTGTTCTCCATTTACTTATTTATATACATATATCACACACTTTAAATTTTTAAAAAGTTACATCATAGAGATATGAATTCTAATTTACATGCAGTATTTATCGAATAAAACAGAAGAAAACTTTTTTAGAAATTATAGTAATTGTTTTATCTAATGAAATTGAGAATGAATTCTCAATCTTGAAAATCATTATCTGTGCTTTCTGATTGGTGAGCAATCATTAAAACAATGTAATTATCAACATGGCTAAGGCTTTTCATAAAATCAGAGTAACAGAAAACAACTCAAGAATTCATTATTAAACTGCAATTTTAGTTTACCTCTGACAATGAAGTTGAAAGAGGTATATGTATTCACTCATGCCTGTGTCTGTGCCCATTATTTTTGACAAACTGCTTTTTACGTGTGAAGATTTTCAAGATTACATTGTAGCTAGCTGTCCATACCACATGATATCTCCAGAGGTTCTCAATGAATTTCAAAGAAATTTTGTTGAAGGGTAACCAGTAGGCTACGAAAGAAGTCACAATATTTTTGAGTGGATCCATGCACAATTATCTCCCCACATCCTAGCTAACTGTCTGCACCACACAATAGCTCCAAAGGTTCTCCGTCTGTTCACCTGATATCCCCAAAAGTTCACAATGAAATTTTGTGGAAGGGTGGGCAATAGGCTACAGAAGAAATTTGAAGCAGATCATAGCTATCAGTCCATACAGGTTTTCCATTTTAAAACCAGGGTTTATGACATTTGATTGTAAATAGCTCGAAATGACTTGCTCTGAGGCATATGGGTCTCTTGTAAACTTTACTCAGCACAAAATTTTCTATCCAACAATATACAACATGACCATAGCCTAGAACCCAAAATGGCGGACAAACAACCATAAATCAGTGCCACCTATTTTTTATGATCCTTAGACAAAATGTGAATTCAAACTTAGTTAACTCAGATGTGCATACAGAACTTAACCCAGCTCCTAGAGTAATTGTAGACACTCCGAATAGAAGGTTTTAGTATAAGTGTATAAAAAATAAAGACTACTTAAAAAATAAAAAATAAATTGAATCAAATACTTTTAATAGCTATTTCTAAAGTTTCATGCAACTTGTACCTAATACTTTAAATGAAATAGACAAAGTGTCTTATTGAATAACCAATTTAGGTCATTTAATATTTTATGATATACAAAACATTAAATACTTTGTGTGTCAGTTTACATTATTGAATTGATTAATGAAAGTAGCAGGAAATATTTAATAAGAAACCTAATATAGATCAGTTATGAGTCATACCATATCAAATCACCCAATTTGACAAAAATTCCGTCACCTTCTCAGATTCCCCTCAAAATGATTACCAGACTCATGAATAAATCCCAAATATTAGGTCTGTATCACTAATAGTTTTGAAACTATAGCCCTGTGAAATTTTAATTAATTTTATGCATTTTGTTGAACAAGCCTTTTAGTCCAACTTCCGATATTCATAGCTCCTTTGATATGGCATGTACAGCTTCAAAGCTGTGTGACTGGGGCTAACCTTTCCTGTAGAATTTTAAAATGTAATCAGATCAGGTGTATCTTATAGACTTTTCCTCCTACAAGGCTCTGAAAATGGTTGAAAATCCAAAACGTAATAAAACGATGCCCCCTTTGAGAGCTTCTCACTGAAACAATATGCTAGATAAAACAATCAGAGTTTTTCTTCCTGTCATTTATAACATATTAGGTCATGTGTATGCAGTAACCATATCTCTTACTATCTGGGCAGTTAACCATCATTTTCATATTTTTACCACATATTCTTATATATCTGAAGATGATCTGGGTGATCTGATATGGAATGACCCTTATGAATCAAAACAGAAGATGCCAAACCACCACTTTAATAGGTTTAGTAAAGATATGTGTAGAACCACTGTGCATAATCTTGCCAATGGTGATAATCAAGCACAGATAGCAATGGTTTGGTTAACTTAAAATCAGTCAATAACCCTGAATAATATAAATAGGACAAGAAATTACTATATTATTACGCAATTCGTTGAATAATTAAAGTTTTTATTACTACTGTAAACTTTTTTTGAACTGGAAAGAATTACATGTGTGCAATCTGAACAATTGTATATACTAGGGCAGTGCCCGTTCTAAAGGTGCTGGTTTAGGAGGGCCCGGAATTTATGGTGTGTGGAGCAGACTGACATAATTGTCATGTAAAATAATTTTCCGTCCGTTGTACAAAACTACGGCTTTGAATTATTTCGGTTACTTCTTTTAGTGTAGCCAATTTAGATATTTTACATCTACATTTAGATCTATAATTTTAGATAAAGGATCTATAATTTTTTAATTTATTTTTATTAGATTTCTCGAGAACTGCTGATCCAAAAAACTTCAAACTTGACACTGCAATGCCTTGTGTGCTGACTGAATGTCAACTTTGTAAGAATTATTGCAGTACATACACATCCACACATAGATTTCTTCAATTATAGTTAGATGACGAAAATACAATTTGGAAGATTTTGATTCTCACTAAGACTTATGACTATAACACAATATTACTATAATACAATATTACTATTAATCAATTAACATGCAGTAGAAGAATCAACTGCATACCCCATGCTCAGCTAATATCTTGATATACAATAAACTATGAAAATGAATAATATTTTCAGTTACAGTGTTCTAGACTTATAAAATATTAAAATTCTAAAACTTCAAAAAAAAAAAAAAAAAAAAAAAAAAAGAAAAGAAAAGAAAAAGAAAACGTAATTTTTAAAATTAACATTTTTATGAACATAGTTTCACTTGTGAATTGGTGTACTGATGTACATGTTATGGCTGTTTAGGCCGATGTCAACATCCCGCAAGCTTTTGTGGGCCTGAGCATTTTTTAAAATTATTTTTCATATTAAATTATTTTTGATTGGTCAAAGATAGTTTCAAATTGAACCAATCAAATTTAATCTCTTAAAGAGGCTTCAGTATTCATAATGTCCGATGCAACTCAAAAGGTTTTAAAATGCTGTGAATGCAACATTTCCGCCCTCTTTTTTAACTTATATATTTGGATCTATACCATGTTATCAATATCTTGATATGGATAACTTTTTACTTTATGTCAAGATTTATTTTCAAGTAATACAATATATTTTCATCGATCTATCTAGAAAAAATATTTTTATATAAAATTTCACAATGTGGAAATAGTATAGAGGAATATGAAACATTTTTTTAATTATGTTTTTTCGAGGATCAGATGAAAAATGCATTAAAAACTAGAAAGCTGTCAGAGAGCACATACCTCAGACAAAAAGTTGAATGAAAATCAGTTCAAATAGTTACGATCCAGGGGAGGCAACTGTAAAAATTCCTGGATTCGCCCCAAAATTTAAACAACTTTTCCTTAGCCCATACCCTACCTTTCCGCAAAATGTGATTGGAATCTATTGAGAACTTTTGGATATATTGTATCGATAAACATGAGAGAATACATAAATGTATGAAAAAATTAAAAAAAAAAAACGAAAAAATATTCCTAGATCTGCCACAAAATTTGATCACTTCTTCTGTAGCCCATTTATTGAATTTCATTCTTAACTTCTGGAGATATTGTGTTATGGACATATAGCTACAATGCAGGAGAAGTAACTGTACATGGATCCGCCCAAAAATTTTGAGGATATTATGTGGAAATATTGCTACAATGGAAAAATTTTATGGATTCCCACAAAAATGTAATCACTTCCTTTGCCCATTGCTCACCCTTCCACAGAATTTCAAAATGTAGGGAGGTAACTGTAATGGATCGACTTCAAAATTTTATATTTGTGATTCCCGCATGATACTTTTGGGACAAATACCTACGATTCAGGGGAGATAACTGCGTATGGATTGGTCCCAATATTTATATTTGAGATCCCCACATAATACTTGGTATTCGAGCCAAGTTTGGTTTAGATCGGTCGAGTAGTTCCAGAGTTATTAATTCTTTTGAAAAATAATGATGCAAGGGAGGTAACTGTGCCTGGAATGGCCCCAAAATTTATATTCGAGATCCACACATAATACCTGGTATCCATGCCCATTTTGGTTTAGATTGGCCAAGTATTTTCTGAGTCATGGATTTTTGGGACAAATAACTAGGATATAGGGGAGGTAAATGTGGATGGATCCACTCGAAAATTAAATCACTTCTTCCATAGCCCATTTCCCAACCTTCTATAAAGTTTCATTGAAATTCACATAGAACATTAAGAGATATTGTGTGTCCCTAAAGTGGAGGGTCGATTTACAGTATATGCATAATGCAAAACTGGACCCTTGTTTACAAAATAGGGGGAATCCTATTTTTTTGGTAGCCTATGACATTATGCCTGCAGAGACTCATCTAATTTGGTTTGCCGTGCATAAATTTTGATCAATACCCAAACTTCACTTGGAAAAGGCAATGCATCAGAAGTTACTAGTTATAATCCTTTTAACCATTAGTTAAGAAGTTCAAAGCAAATAGAGAAATCAAGCTGTAACTAGTTTGAGCATCAGAATGTGAAGGGCAACTGGTAGAAGTAAGTAACTCTTACAAGCTATATTGGTAACCTTGAGGCATAGAACAAACAAACATCTATAATGTTACATTGCAATCTCTACAATGGTAAGTTTAGAATTACTCAGTCTGATATATGAAAAAGAGGTAATGCATATACCTAACTTGTAGAATTCTTTGAAAATTTAAACTTGCTTGGATGTATTTCATTACATTCTCACAATCACATGTATTTGTGTCAAAGAAATTAGAGATGTATTTCAATAGACATTTTTTTTTTACTTAGGACATTGGATGCTAATAAAAGACATAATTTGACAAGACCCAACATATTTTATTGCATTCTCTATAACTTTGAGAAGAATCATTAACATTCCAACTTTTGTTCGGACAATCTATGGTCTTCTTCCCATTGTGTTAACATCAAAGATGGAAGAAGAGATTGGATTGTCTGAAAACAAAAGTTGGAATATTCTGGCTTTCTAAACTTGTTTTCTGCAAGTTATCAAAGAGACCATAACAGAATCAGATCAAGAAGAGTGACATGTATTTAGCTAGTGTTTCATTAGTACTTTAAAGAAGACATTCAATTTGAATGATCACTCATAAAACTGTAGGTCTGGTATAAAAGTAATTATCTTATTTTTATTAGCTGAAGTACTGTAAGCCATTATTTACCTCTGTCAATGAAGTTGAAAAGAGGTATATGTTTTTGGTTGCGTTTGTTTTCCTGTCTGCAAAATATGTCCAAAACTTCTCAAGGAATTTCTTCCAGATTTTCGGGAAGGGTGGACAATAGGTAAAGGTCGAAGTGATTACATTTTGGAGCAGATCCATGCACAATTACCTCCCGTACGTCGTAGGGATATGTCCAGGGCTTTTCATTACATTGATTTCCTTTTCAGCTTTTTCATATATGAATCAAAGAATATATGCAACAGTCGAAATTTAAACAGTAAACTACCCTGTCTCTGATCTATCCACTAAGTGATTTCAATGATGTTTATGATTACTGATAGCAGTGTTGACAGAGGTATGCACTCTATAGGTGCTTTCTAGTTGTATTTTAAACTATTTTCCATCATAATTTTTTAGTTATTTTTTTTATCACAACTTAACTCGGGCTGTTGATCCATGGCAGTGAATATAACAATGCAGAGAGGAAATAAAGAATAAGCTCTCAGTGAGACTCAAACTTGCATCCTTTTTTGCCATTAGGAAGCTTGTTTAAATGCACCAGCTGCTTTGCTATCTGAGCTAGAAGAACTTTGATGGCTTGCAGAAAATCAAATGTAACCTTTAAACCTTCTATCTCTCCAGTGCTATGTTTGTTTTGGTTTCTGTACTAGTAGTATCAGTAAAGCAATCATCTTTTATTAATTATTTTTATTAGATGAAGTATTGTTAATCACTGCTACCAAAGGTTTAGGTTATTCAGGTGTTCACACATTTGTATGTATCTATCTATGTATCCGGACTTCGTCCAGCCCTAACCGTTCATAGAAACTTGAAGCGCACGCACGCACAATGAGTATGGAAAATGTTTTTGTTTATTGAAAATTCACCCCAAAGTAGGGTTTAGAGTGGGG
>VCCN01003290.1:226542-240285 GCA_006491835.1 Architeuthis dux
GGGGGGGGGCAAATTGGGTATTTAAAGCAATACTACTAGTGGGAGAGACTACACCTCTTTTTAGGGACCACACTACTTGTAACAAGTCAATATTAGTGTAATTATTAAACATGACTTTGGATTTGCAGTACAACATAAATTGTTGGTTTTGTCTCCTTTCAATCAATTTAAAGATTTTCATAATTTAAATAAAAACCTTCAAAAAATGAATACATCCTAATAACAAGCAAGCAATGAAAACAAGTATAAACAATTTAAAATGAAGTACTTTGTCTAATAGATTTTTGTTTCTTCAAATACCAAACGTTAACTACCAACGTTTGTACATTAAGAATTGGATGAAAAAAAAAAATTAAAAAACAAGGGACATGAGTTTAAATGTTCAAATATTGAGTTACTTTGCTTAAAATTTAAATCTACCCTTTTATTAATTGTTCGTTTTTAATCTTTTCCTGCTGGATAATAAAAACCTCTGAATTGAAAACAAAAAAAAGATTCCTGGATCCGCCCCAAAATTTAATCAGTTCTTCCGTTCCATAGCACGCCTTTTCACAAAATATCACTGAACTACAGTGAGAACTTTTGGAGATATCGTGTGGACGGACAGACAAACACGAGAGTGAATACATTACAATTTCGTTGGCAGAAGTAAATAAAATGGAGAAAAAAAAAATGTAGATAACAGGTCTGGTGAGTCACTCAATAGAAACCATCACATGACCAACGTCTTTTGGCAGCATGCCGTGTTGGGGGTGATCAATTTTTTAAAAATGGGTCAATCAATGAATAAGTTTCTTCGCTTGCATTTTATTGGGCAGTGATCACTAAAAAAGTCTGAATTTTCAACAAAAAAAAAAATGCTGCCGAACACAAACGAGATCAATTTAGCACAAACTTACATTGCAAATTGAACCCCCAAAAAACCTATTGGTGGGAGTAATTTTCAACAAAAAAAAAGGTTTTTCGAGATATAAGGAGTAAATGTTGAAATTTTCACCCCTCTAGCTCCATTTTACCCGTGATACATAGCCACAGCCAGCCAGACCAACTTAAAAACTGAAGAAACCTATGTTGACGGTTTCTAATTCCTGGATCCGCCCCAAAATTTAATCACTTCTTCCATTCCGTAGTACATGGTCCACCCTTTCACAAAATTTCATTGAAATTCAGTCAGAACTTTTGGAGATATCGTGTGGACGGACAGACAATTTCGTAGGTAGAAGTAAATAAATGGAAAAATGTAGATAATATTGGAACAAGGAAGTATAATTTTTAAAAGCAGATCCGCATACACAAAACTCATAGGGAAAAACCCGATACGTTAACTCAAAAGTGTCGTGACGACCCTGGCTTGGCTCATGCCTTCCAGACAGGGTTAAACTATAAGAAAAACAATTTCAAATACTAATTAAATTTAACACTGACATCAAAAGTAAATTAAAATTTAATATATATATATATATATATTTAAAGTGATCAAATTGTAAAATTCTGAAATACTATATTTTTAATTCAATGGTAAAATAAATCTTTTTCGCTATATAATCATTCAAAAGTTACAACGAAGGTTTAAAATCCCCGACAGAAGGCGTATAACAAAACAAGTAAACTATGGACAGCATATGACTATGAATCAGTAATTGTGCTCGTGCTGTGTCATTTCATAAAAACGGATTCTAAACATTTGAACTAGATTTGAACAATAAAAAGATTTGCTAACAAATGAATAAGGACGTATTTAGGTGACATCTGCAACACACGTAAAAAATCTGAGAAAGTAAAAAGAACAAAAAAAAAAAAGACTAAAAGAAACAAAGGAGAAATAGAAAATGTAAACAATAAATGTTAATAGCAAAACGTAATACGCCCATTTCACAAACACTTTAGAGTATGATGATAAGTAAATTATTGGTATATTGATCACTTAACGGAGATAAAACCAATTCAAAATCAAATTGTAGATAGCAAAATAAACTATAATTCAAATAGCAAAATAAAATTTAATTTTCACGATTTTCTTAATTGCTCAGATCAAGCACTTGCAGAAAAGTGAAAACCTGTTTTTAGTGTTTTTTGAGGGTGTAGTAAATCAGGTTTACTTGGGATTTTAAAAAAAGAATACACACATTTCCCATTAATTTATCTCAAATTTACAACTATCAGTATTTTTTTTTTTTTTAGATAAGCAATACTAATTAGGACAAAGTACAAATATTATATGGCACGTTCATTACGGCATGATTAAAATAGTTTATCGTATTTAAGTAGATGAAAGAATCTTTCTTTACTGCATTTTAAGACGGACATAGACGTGTGCAGGATTTGACATAATTTAATAATACGTTTCTTAAGTTTACAAATTCAACTAAAAAAAGTGTAGAAGCGAGTTTAAAATGGTCAGAAATTATTTTTTTAGATATACAATTTGGTAATTATAATTAAAAATAGATCCACACGCTTTATTTATTCCAACAAATAAATTTGGAAATTCGTAATTAAAAAAAAAAAAATCTTTTTCTTTCTAATTTGAAATTGGTTAAATTGTGTCTTTAATTTTCAAATTTAATTGTACAACAGATATATAAACCTGAAACCAAAAAATAAATTTTTTTCGACAGGTTTTTTTTGACCAAATAGCATTTAATAACTAATCTTTTCTTTTGTAAAAAAAAAAGTGTCCGGTATATAGTGATTTTATATTTTCAGATCATAAAAGAAAAATATTTTCAAAAAGTAAAACTCCATTGTAATATAAATACAATCCATTTAAAGCGAAGAAAATAGGTTGATTTTATTTTTAGTAAACACTAAACAAGTTCAAGGATTATGCTTTTTTGTTGATCAAGACGGGAATTTGCAAATATACAATAAACAAAAGAAAATTCCTCCCACTAAATATTAAAAACCCAAGAAACTTTAAGTAGAATAGCAAAAACTAAAGCAAACATTACATTTCTATTAATAAATATTACTCGATTATATTATTATTTTACATAGTATTTTCTAAATTCTATCATAAGGCAAGGCAATGAATGACTGTTTTTCATTTCCCATATTAAAAAAGGAAAAAGATTCTGGTATGTTGTAAGCTTCTTGGTGGAAAAATACAATTTAGTTGTAAAAATCTCCAAATATTCATTCTGATGGTAACATAAATTGATTTTTTAAAATTTATAATAAAAATTCTTACGTTTTTCAATAACGAAAATTATTACATACTTATTGTTTTTAGGTAGGTGTATTTTTAAAAATATAATAAAAAGGGAAAAGAAAGGAAAAGGTGGTTGTATCTATTAAGATTTATATAAATGACAAGGTTGTTTAGACAGATGATTATTATTGGTACAGTAAATATTTTAATAGAATATTTTAATAAATTCTTGGTTTGATATTAAATAATTCGTAATTAAATAAAATAAATTGGATTAAAATCACAACGAAAACGTATGATGTTGTTGGCAAAGATGAACGAGGTTGTTATTCAATATTAACATAAGCTAAGAATCTGCAAACATTCTACGAATAATTATACTGCAAAGGGAGTTTTACCTTTAAAATAACATAAACTAAACATAAATCGAAATATATATATTGTTTAAATATTGTTTAAACATAATAAACACCAGAATCCAAAAATTAAAATCGAAAGACATGATCGGATTAGAGGGGTGTGTAAGCAAAAAAAGTAGATCTTTTCTCGCTACATTTTCCAGAAATAACACACATGTCGCATTTAAGGGATTAATATAATTCTAGATATTTACGTGTTCTTCCAGGTTCTGTGTAAATGGTCAGTGGTCACTTACCAGGGGATTATTTAGTCCAATTCTTAACAGTCTGCAGTAAAGGAGGAGAAAGTCTTTTCAGAGCACTTACCAAAACTACAAAATGGCGATCCCGTGACAGAGTGGTGTGACGTCATTGTTCACAATATTTGCCTAAAGGTGGCGCCACATGTCGTCTCGTTGTCGTCGTAGTCGTCGTCGGATCGAGAAATGGTGATTATTATTGATATATAAATAAATTTAAGTTCAGGCGACCTGGACAGGATTTAGTTGCTGACTTACATTAAGATAGTATTTTCTGTCTGGATTTTTGAGATGCGGAATTATCATTATATGTAGATTTATTAGGAATATTGTCCTCATCTTGGTTGTTTATGTTCACAACGTTTCGGTCGTTGTACTCTACGGCCTTCTTCTTCCACATAAGATCCAAGATAGTAATACAGAGAAGACAGTAACCACGGATAATGTCATCAGCCAGTTATTGTTATCAAAATCAGTCGGTCATAAACACTATTTGAAGTACAAGTCATCACAATAAGCGGCTTCATATGGATCAGTGCAAGTGGTAATGATGCTTCAGCCCCGAAACCACGGCTGATCCCAAAGTCATCATTTGATGACGGCTTTGCTGGAAGCACAGATTTTCATAAAGACAGTATTTTCTGTTTGAATTTTTGAGACGAGGAATTATCATTCGAACTATTGTCCTCATCTTGGTTGTTTATATATATATGTTCACAACGTTTCGGCCGTTGTACTCTACGGCCCTCTTCCACAAGATAGCAATACAGAGAAACCAAGAAGTTAGTAATAGGAAGCCGCTTATTATAATCACAATGTTATCAACCGGTTATTGTTATCAAGGTCAGTCAGTCCTAAACTCTTTATTTAAAGTGACCACAATAAGCGGCTTCGTGTGGTTTGATTCGACCCCGAAAACATTTCATGGCCCCAAAGTCATCAAATGATGAAGCCTTTGTTGGAGGCACAGATTTTCCTGAAGACAAGAAGATAATATTTTCTGTCTGAATTTTTGAGATGATGAATTATTATACATAGATGTATTCGGACTGATGTCCTCATCTGTTGTTTTTTAAGTTCACAACGTTTCGGTCTTTGTACCCTACGACCTTCTTCTACACATATGTATAAATATATGTTCAAGCGACCTGGACTTCTTCTCCAATTAGTCGCTTACTTACATGAAGAGAAGAAGTTAAGATAGTATTTTCAGTTTGAATTAATTTTAAGATGAGGAATTATCATTATTTCTTCGGACAACTGCCCGCATCTTGGCTGTAGTCGTTGTTGTACCCTACGACCTTCTTCTACATAAATCTATGTATGAGAAGATAGTAATTCAGAAAAAGCCACTTCACGGATAATGTTATCAGCCAGTTATCAAATCAGTCGGTCCCAAAAACCTGTTATTCAAAAGTGATCACAATAAGCGGCTTCATATGGGTTAGTGATAATGATGCTTCTGCTCCCAAATCATGCCTGACCTCAGAATATTCATCCGATGGAGGCTTTTTTGGCAGCAGAGCTGTTGTTGTTGTTGTTGTTTTCTCAACAGATTGAGTATGAAATTATGTGTGTGTGTATATATTCTTCGCTTAATGTTATCAGCCTGTTATTGTTATCTAAAAGATCGTCCCAAATTGATCACAATAAGAGGCTTCCCTCGTACAGTAAAATATAATAAAATTAATACAAAATTCCCTTTATGAAAGTAATGTCAAATATTAAATTTTAGTTTTATTTGTTTAATATCAACAAAAAAAGGTGAAAATGCTTAAATTAAATATATCCTAAAAATATTGTTCTTATCAAATGAAAAAAAAATGAAAACTTCCCTATCGAAAATAAAATAATAAATACCCTGGAATGTCAATATTGTGTTTTTAATATTCACTTCATTAGTGTAAACATTGGTGCCTCGTCTGTATTTATACAGAAAATTATTCTTGAGTTTATTTTTTTCAGTTTACATTGAATTTAAAAAGAAATCCACATCGATAACCCGTGACAATATTTTGTGTAGTTAAACATTTTAACTTGAAATAAAAAAAATATTTGACTAATTTCGGAGAATAAACAGTCTAGCAGAAGAAGCGTATGAGAAGGGAAGGGAAATAACTCTTTTTGGTTTAGCTTTGCAAAGCAGAAATCTTCAATCGAAATTCCTGCAACAGTGAGTCACAAAGAATTCTATTCCCATTCAAAACATTCAGATTCAAAACATTGGTTTTTTTTTTTTGAGAATCACTTGCTGACATTTCCGAAGAAATGGGAGATTGTAACGAGCAAGATAAAAGAGATTTTGAATCATCCGAACTTGGGACCAAGAAATAGTAGGTTTTTTTTTTTTAACTCCTAAATCACGCACGTGTTTTCTTCGTTGAAAAAAAATGATAACTTAAAAAAAACTAAACTTTTAAAAAGTAATTTTTTAATTTGTCAAATATTTTTTTCCCTAGAGAATATTTGCTCGAAATATGCATGCTGGCACCAGTTTTGAATAAGTACAAGTCATATAAAATTTAAAGAAAATAATACACAAAAGTTTTTTGTTTGTTTAGCAACATTATTGAGGACATCGGAGTTGTTCGGTTTTAACACAGACTAAATTTATTCAGAAATGTAACTAAAAATAAAAATGCAAGCATAAAAAGACCTAATTTTAGTAATACTTTATTCGGTTGCCGTTGGGCTAAAAAAAAAAAGCTACCGTCACGACACCACAGTTCGATTTTTGAAAAAAATCTCTTGGTCTTTTATTAATTTAGTTATTTTTCCTAGTTGCTAGAGACAATTATCAGGAAATTATACTTCATTTTTTTTAAAGAAATGTTTTTTTGTAATATGCTATAATTTCTCTAAAAAGACTTGTCTATTCAAATGGTTCTTCGGACGATTGAACTCCTTCTTGTTGTTTGTGTTGTAAACACAACGTTTCGGCCGATCCATGGTTCGGACTTCTTCAGTTGTAAAATCCAAGTGTGAAGGGTTAAACAGAAGTTATGTTTAAAGGGGGATAGCCCTTATAGCGCATAGCCCGGGTGTTTCTGTGTCTTTGTCGGGTTTAGATAAATCTGCTATGGCCGACCACATCTGGAGAGAGAACGGCGAGTATCTTCCTCTTTGGGAGGAAGTCCAGATTATTGACAGAGAACGATGTTGGAAGCAGAGAAAAATCAAAGAGGCAGCTCACATCAAAATGTCGACTAAATGTGTTAGCCAGACAAGTGCGGATTTCAACCCGATGTGGCTTCCACTTCTCAACAAATCTAAGCCCGACAGGACAAAGACACAGTTTATATAAAATTAAAAAAATTAACAAACTTGGCATACAGCACAATAAATCGTAGATTGGTGAAAAAACGTACAAAACTTCTACATTTACACGAATGGGCAATCCTGACGTTTCCTGTTTCCAAATGGCTGCCGCTTTAGCTGCTGCTGATAGCGGAATCGGCCGTGTCGTCCACTGCTGCTGATGGCGAATTTAAAGTCAAAGGAGCAGACGACAATTTCAACATTTTCCCACTTTCTGAAGTGAAAATGTCTGAAGGATGTATACCTAAACACTAACCCTAACTACCGTAAACCCTAAAAATAGCAACACCAACCCCAACACTAATCCTTACGCTAAAAACATTACCCCTTATCCTTTGTTCATTTGTATTTATCAAGGTTTTGCTTGAATAAAAAAAAACTTGAACCATATAAAATTGCTTGATATCAGTGGACAGTAGACCACTTAAAAAATGGAAGAAAAAAAACTGAAAATGCCATTATGAGGAATCTACTTGTCTCTTTCTTTGACTTTAAATTCACTATCAGCAACAGCTGAAGCGGCAGCCATTTGGAAACAGGAAAGTAATTATAGCCTACAAATGTTTGTTCTATCTAACTACAATTGAAATCTCTGTTTGTGTGTGGGTGTATGCACCGCAGTTACTCTACAACTGGCCATTGTACAAAGTTGACATTCGCCAGATCTAGTCAGCACACAAGGCAGTGCAGTGTTGAGTTTGAAGTTTTTTGGATTAGCGGTTCTCGAGAAATCTAATGAAAATAAATTAAAAAATTATAGATTATAGATCTTTCTTCATATAGTTTATATAAATTATCTCCCTTGACTTCTGCTCTTTTGAATGATCTAAATTTAGATATAAAATATCTAAATTAGCAACGCTAAAGACAAGTAACTGAAATACTTTGAAGCTGTAGTTTTGTATGACAGATGGAAAATTATTTTACATGACATGGCAGGCTGCTCCGCACACAATAAAATCCGGCCCCCTCCAACGGAAGGAGTCAGATTCCTTTGGAACAAGCACTGCCCAAGTTCTTGTAAAAGGCACCAAAGTTTATCTGTCCTTAACCACCAGCATAATTCCCTGTAAAAAATTATGGTATTATTTACTATTATGTCGTTTTTGTTTGTTTGTGTGTTGGTTGTTTGGTTATAACCATATTTAGCTGTGTTTAGAAAAAGAAGAGAGAGGAACAAAAACATGTGTGTCCAGGGAAATCGCTTGTGGTCAAAGAGACTGGAAATGATGCTATTCATGGGGCCTATTGGGTAGCATCTGCTTCGGCATGTTTATTAATATTAAGCATACATATATATATAAACATTACATTTACGTATGGATCTACACTTCTGGCTAGGGTTTAAGTGTCCTTTCCTAGGATCAGAGTAGTATCTGTGTACTCATTGAAACGTGTTACACACAGATATGTGTATGTGTGTGGATACACTTTAAGTTTTATATATGTAGATCTTTAATATTTTGCAGTTGCACAGCTCACCTTAGTTTGATTACATTTAAAGTAAGAAAATTTAATGGTTAATTATTCGAATTATTCCATTTTGTAGAATTTTACCACTTACTTAACTTTCTAAATGTTAAAGTTTATAACAGCTTAAATGAACGGCACAAGTTAAGAAGTGCGGTCCGTCCTACAGAGCTAGTAGGATTGCTTTATTTACACATATACTCCGACATTCCTGTTGTACTATGTTAGGATTAGGGGTAAGGGTAGGTAATTCTGGGCACAGTCATAGGAGTATGAGATGCGAAAATAAAAACAATACTTCACATTTCTACACAAATGAAATTTTAATTTCTCTCTGTTCGAATGTTTGCTTTTCTGAATAAATTAGAATCAGACCAATGATGTACTGAAATATCAACCCGGCCGGATATCCGGCTTGAATGCTAGCAAAAGGGACTCAGCCTTCACTATAACTCATTCATTCATTCATTCATTACTCCTCCCTCACAAGTTTGAAGCTTAAAAATCAAGTTATAATAGTAGTAGTCAACAGAAATATATGTTGGATACTGGGGTGTCCCGGACTTGGATAGAAAGGAAACTCGAAGACTTGCTTATAAAAATATCTGGACATATTTTTATTACATAACATACATCTTTGTCGGCCGGAGAGTGAAGAGTGGGAGAGAGATAAGGAGAACCGTCAGTCCGTCCCCAACAGAGACAGTGGTCTCGGGCCTTACGGCTCCGCTGATGCCTGTCTCTTCTTTTAGTGTCGAGATTTCTGTCTGCCCTCCTTCTCTGTTCGGGTCTGCTTTATAGGTTTCTTTAACGCCTACGTAGGTGTCATTCACTGGTCCCCATATCCTGTTTTGGACACTGACGTAATATACCTATTTCCTAAGGTGACCAGGGTCACTTACATTTCCGCACAGGTGTCTGACCTCGGGATAACCTTTTCGTCACAGGATATCATAACATATAGACAGATATCAAAAGTAATCAATAACAATAACAGATACATTTTATTTGTGTTTGCATGTTATTATAGTTACATTCCATAGGTAATAAATTACTTCAATAAAATTATACTTTAATTGCAGAAATATATATATGCGATAGTAATGATGATATCATAGTTGTCAAGTCCCAGTTTTTAACAGCTAAAATGAACTTTTGGTTTATCCAAAACATCTTATATTTCAGCTCAAATAAAATTTTATTTTTCAGTTTGCATGCTTGCTTTCCTGACTAAATTAGACATTGCTCAGTAAATTGCAACGTAGTGACCATTAAAACTGGTTGTAGGAAAAAAAATTACAGAACTCATGATTGAATGTATTGCTGTCTGTGTGTTGCTCAATGGGAGAACCACATTTACTTTTTCATTTTCATAGTTTATTGTTATATTACTATAAATTAAATGTGACTTTTTTCCCAGTGACTTTTTTCCCAGTGACTTTTTTCCTAGCTCAAATTTTGTCTTTTTTCTTTGACTTTTAACTCTAACCATGACCACACACATATATATGGACAGGCCCATCTTTATACATCTTAAAATATGACTTACTTTATTACTTTAAATTAAATGTGACTTTTATCATCAACATTTCATTTACATTATTAAGATATTACTCCTCTTATTACTAAGATTAAATAAATTAAATGTGACTATTTTTCCTAGCTCAAATTTTGACTGACCATACAAACAGACACACACAGATATATGGACAGGAACGTCTTTATACATCTTAAAATATGACTTACTTTAAATTAGTTTTGACTTTTATCGTCAATATTTCATTTACTTTATTAAGATATTACTCGTCTTATTACTAAAATTAAATAAATTAAATGTGACTTTTTTCCGGTTACCTTAAAAATAATGTTCTATGTGAAGGTTTGTTGGGGTTTTTTTGTTGCTACATTTGCTGTGCAAAGTCAAACTTTATAACACTGAAAAAGATAATTTGTACCTAGCACGAGATAGCTTTTTGCCAAGCCTTCAGTCCTACTTTAGGAAGTTGTTGCCTTTTGTTAATTTCGCTGTCACAGTTTTCTGATGACCTAAGCACAAATAAGCAATTAATTTGCTGATTTTATTTTTGTTTCTCTTGTTTTGCTTTCTTGTCGTCTAGCTCAATTAATTATGTGCCAATTCTCAAGTTGTAAAAATGCAGTTATGAACTTAATCAAAACTAGCATTCCGAGGGAAATTATGAATCACTGCCACCCATATATTCTGGGCTGTGATCACTAAAAAATATCTGAATTTTCAAAAAGACATGTAAGCTTACATTGAAAATTGAACCCCCACTAAAACCCTATTTTGGAGGGGAATTTTAAAAAAACACCAAAAAGCGTTTTCCCTATCATTGAGGGGAGTGTATGAACAAAATTGTAAGTTTCCATTATAAACAGTTATGGCTGGGCGAAGTCCAGATATATAGATAGTTAAAATTGAACCCCCATCTAAAAATCTATTTAGCGGGGGAATTTTCAAAAAACAAAAACACCATTTTCCATATACTTTGAGGGGAGTGTGTGTGCAAAATTTCATGTTTCTACTATGAATGGTCAGGGCTGGGCGAAGTCCGGATACATAGATAGATAGATACATATAAATCTGTTAAACCTTTGGTAGCAGTGATTAACAGGTCTGGTTAGTCACTTAATAGAAACCGTCATGTCACCGTGTTGGGGGTGATCAATTAAATAATTGCAACATGGGATGATCAATGAATGAGTTAATTATCTCCCCTTTTGTTGGACAGTGATCACTAAAGTCCAAATTTAAAAAAAAAACAAGCGTAAATGCTGCCAGGCACAAATTAAGGAATCGATTTAGCATAAACTTACATTGCAAATTGAAACCCCCCCACTAAAAACCTATTTAGTGGGGAATTTTTAAAAAACAAAAAAACTTTTTTTATAGACATAATAAGGAGTAAATGTTTACATTTTCAGCCATCTAGCTCCATTGGTGCAGCCTGTACGTGTGATACACAGCCAGCCAGACCAGCTTAAAAACTGAAGAAACCTATGTTGACAGTTACTAATGGTCTGTCTTTACCCTTTCTCAATTAGTAGACTTGTAGTACCATGTACGTGTATTCACCCGTATACAATGGGATAGCATTTGGGGCTGTCATCCCCTTTCACTATTGTGGGTGGAATGGGCCATTGTGGGTATATGTAGGCTGGTGATGACTACGGGGGAGTTCAGATCTAGATACATTTCAGACATGGGCGTCCGCTGGATGGGCAAACAGGCATTTGCCCCCTCCTCCCCATCAGGTCTTCCCATCTAGGGTGAGGGGGTTTGAAAATTGGAACCATATATAGTCAGCAAAGGATAATGGTGCAGTACAATTGTTTTATGTAACCCCAACTTAATGTTCCCATATAAAAAGATGGTATTATTATTCATTGGTAACAGGGTTGCCACTAAGATATATTCCAGAAATATCTCCCCCCCCCCAAAAAAAAAATTTGCTAATATTTAAGATTGTTGGATACATGATGTGTTCATGCCAGGGCTGTGGTGTCGGACACAAAACATCTGACTCCGATTCAGACTCCTCAATTTCTGGTACCTCCGACTCCGACTCTTGGTACCACTGACTCTGATGGCTTTAAAATGGCTAAAATTGGCTAGATTTTTCAACATATTGGCCATTTCCTGGCTATTTATGGGTATGTTTGACCGTTTTTAGTGTCTTTTTGGTGTTTTTTGGCTATTTTTTTAAAAATGAGCGCTTTTTGGCAGAAAAAACTAGCAAAAATATTCTTAGAGTTGGCAACAGGCCACAGCCCTAGTTCCTACAACAGCTAGTATTGGCTAAAACACTCCAGAAACTAAACGTTGTAATAGTTCACTTCAAAACCAAATATCTGAAATCATAGGCGTCCACTGCAACTTTTCCATGATTCCAGATATTTGTTTCTGAAACAACACCTTAGAAAAGTGGCAGCGGACCCCCAGGGGTCGATAATAGTAATTTGATGTTTAGATCAATACAAAGGCAAAGTAGTCTGACTTAATTGTCAAAAATGCATCATAAGGACTGATTTGACTGATCACCGCTAAAGAAGCTAACATTTTTTACTTTCGTACTTGCACAGTATTTCTATTTACTCACACTCGAGTACAATGCGATTGCAAATATAATTTTTCTAGCTAAAATCAATAATCTATTATAATATGCTATCAGTTTTTTTACACTTGAGTATAATGTTACGGACCAATTTTAACCCAGAGTTTAATATTAAATTCCGCCCTGTCGGCTGCGGCATAGAATACGCCCCCCCAAATGAGGCCACCAGTTGGCCGTGGGTGGCAACCCGTGTTGTCTGAGGACGGGATCCTGGTGGCTGAGTGGTCCATGATCCTGCGGGTTCATGTGATTTGCAACACTCCACTTTGGCCCTTACTTGGGCTAGACGGGCGGTCGGAGAGACCCGATCCGATCAACCGGCTAGTCACGACAAGCTCTGACACTTATATATATATTTATATATATTATAGAATACCTGTTCCCAAAATATATGCCGTCCCAAACAACATCGTGGTCAACAACTGAACCCTCTTTACATATAAGTGTTAGAAGGCGGTGGCAAAGGGTCAATTGATTTGGTAGATAAAAACTATGACATGGCTGTATGCCTCCTGACGTTTCTCTCGACTTGGGTAGCGGAACCAAAGGATTACAAGTGCTCTTAGTTTCCCCCAAATACGAGTATACCATTTTTGTAGCTCTGTCATGTCAGGGCGATTGGGTTTCCCCCCTGACATTTCCCATCAAATTGGACTCCGATGCGTGTGGGAACCAGGAATGGTGAAGCACAAAAGAAATAAATACATGGCTCCTAACAAACTTACCAAGAGACTGCACACAGACTCCGGCTCTGAAAACGATAAGGAGCAAACACCAACATCATTTCCAAGATTTATAATCTTGGAATCTATAGATGATAACTTCTTGACAAAATTATCCCCTTTCATAATCGAAAAAGTGGTTTCATCAAATCTGACCCCTAAAACGGTCAAAAAGATGAAAAATGGAACTATTATGATAGAGGTGGAAACAAAAGAATACGCAGATTTTATGTTAAAAATGAAAACATTCTATGGAATAAAAATAAAAACCTACCCACACCAGACATT
>VCCN01003290.1:377396-392091 GCA_006491835.1 Architeuthis dux
GGTGTCCCATGAAGATTGAGGTCGCAGAAATATTTTAAAATCTTTTCTTTAAAGAATAATGTTTTTGTGGATTTATTTTTGAAAAACTGCTTTTTTCAAGGAAAATAAAAAAAACCTTTTTATTGTTGTGTCAGCGCTACCGGACTTACTATTCGCTTAATGACTGGTGTCTTTTATTTCTTTAAATTTCTTTTATCAGTCTTTAAGGTCTGTTGTTGCATATAGGCCTTCCTCAAGTAAATGTAAGATATGTAGGAGGGGAGTGATGTGCCTTACCGTGCTACGCTGGCCCATGACGTTTTGGCAGAGGCGGTGGGATAGGATTTCAATGCCTTCGGGCCGAGAAGTTGATCAACACCTGCCCTGGACTGTCCCCGACCCGGGATCATTGTCAAGCATGCTCAGGAATCGTCCTGAGAGCTTGCACAGGATACGTCCTGTAATCAAAGTCCAGCTTACCCTAATGTCTTCGTGACAACCTGCCTGCACGTTCGCGTGCGGGATCCCACCCTAAACTCGACCCAAGCATTTCGACTTTGTGTCACATTTGCTTTTGTGGGGAGGCTCACCGATCCTGTTCATCATGCCATTAACCTCTCGGCGACTCGCACTTCCAACCTTTTTTTTAAAAGTGTTTTTAGTGGTGACCATTTGTGTACTACAGACAACATTGAATTTCGTAATTGTAAGCACAACATAAACTCCATAAGATTATTTTTACTTAATAAAACGAACGAACTTTTTTGGTTACCATATTTTCGGCTTTATAAGACGCGCTTAATTTTTTCAAATTCTGACCACCAAAATTACCCTGTGCCCTCCACGGTGAAGGTCAGCTTTGGGGTCAAGCTTGGGATCTACGAATCGCCCATGTTTAACGATCCAGGCAACTTTAGAATGAATATATATGTGTGGCCGCCCATGATCAGTGCCCTACGCACCATTTTTTAAAAGTTGATATTTTTAAAATTTTTTAGTGCAGTTTTTGTTAACACTCTATAAATCATAATGCAGAGTGTTCAACCTTTAAAAACAACAACTGACCATTGTAACTCTAAAAATAACGAAAATATAAACTTTTAAAAAATTGTACGTTGGGCACTTATTATGCGCGGCCACGCTATGAATCATAATCCAGAGTGTTCACGCTTCAAAATAAAAAAGACTGAGCATTGTAGCTCTAAAAATAACGAAAATATAAACTTTAAAAAAATTGTACGTTGGGCACTTATCATGCGCGACCACTCATACGGCATATTACCAAAAACATAACATGGTGCGTACTATACGTCGGTGCGTCTTATATGCCGCAAAATACGATATCCAATAAAAGGAAGTTTGTTGTGGCTTAAAAATGGATCGTTGTAACAAAGTTTGGTGAGAAATTTCCGTGGGCGTCACTCGCCAATTACATAAAAGCATGAAAACAGCGCCCGTCGACCAACAAGACATTTTTTTCCTCCGCTTCTCATTTGGCCCCACGTGACATGATTTCCAAGTATTCATCTGAGAAGACAATTCAGATGGCAGGTGTGCACACCTGTTTCTCAGGAGCAATGAGATTTTCAGGTAGCGCTGCCGGAAATATGTAATATTCACAAAGGCGAAAAGCCAGCAATTCTCAGGCCAGCTAAAAGGGATAATTGAAATTCTTTCTGTGCGTCATCTCTTGCTTGAGACACGCTCTTTTTTAACCCTTTCGAGACTCCCGGGACAATAGATCCCGATGTGTCCCGTAAATCGACTGGGGTGGATTACAGTAAAAACTAGCCTATATTAGAAACAGTCAATCAGAACTGTCACCAAATCAGTCAACATAGGTTTCTTCAGTTTTTAAGCCGGTCTGACTGGCTGGCTATGTATGTATGTATGTATGTATGTATGTATGTATGTATGTATCACGCGTACAGGCCACACCAATGGAGCTAGAGGGTTGACAATTTCAACATTTACACCCTTATTATGTCTAGGAAAAACGTTCGTTTTGTTTTTTGAAACCCCCCTCACTAAATAGGTTTTTAGTAGGGGGTTCAGTTTGCAATGTAAGTTTATGCTAAATTGATCCCTTAGTTTGTGTCCGGTAACATTCACGCATGTCGTGAAAAACATAGGTTTTTTTTAGGCTTGTTGTCAGCAAAACAGTCAACATAGGTTTCTTCAGTTTTTAAGCCGGTCTGGCTGGCTGGCTTGGCTATGTATGTATCACGCGCACATGCCGCACCAAACGCAGTTGAATCCGGTATGTATAGGCAGGTTTCAGCTTTTCTTATCAATGCCCACTGACTTTATCGCTACTTTCTCACGCCCCACTTAGCATTAGTGGTTTTCTGTACTAACAAAATAATATTTCTAGCGGTAAACAAAAACAAAAATTTAAAGATTAATCACCGAAAATGCAATTTTTTTAAAACGCAACATTTGTTTTTGTAAGTTTCGGCACTCAATCTGTATGTTGTGCATTGACTATCACGAAAAATGGATTGTCAATAGTCAGGAATTAAGGCAAGCGTTTGTGACAGAATTATATGTATAATGTAAATGCATTGCTAATTATTTTTACTATACTAAAATCAGGAAAAAAGGGGGTTTTCATTCATCCACCAGATATTGCACCTTTTTTTCGCTTTTACGAAAAAAAGGCGAAAAGCGAAAATAGCGTTCAGCGTTTGTTCTGCAGCAAGCATGTATATAGGCAGCGCGCACCCGCTTCCTCTCTGTCTTACACCTTAGTCTGACTAGATGACGACGGCGCAAGGTAGCGCCCTATCGCAAGAAATTCTGTTACTCGGCAGCACAGCATGGTCGAGACGGTCGCAGAACAATCTTGTTGCTGCTTCCGGCACCTGGTATTCCCAAATGGTCACCCGTCTGACGAGGCTCAACGTTGCTTAACTTCTGGTGTATCCAACTCGATTTGGCGGTTGGTTAGATTACACTATAATGATAGCATTGGTTTCTTTTAACTGTTTTGATATGACGAATGTCAGTTGGTTCTGTTGTGGTGTTGTCGACTGTAGTTTGTTACTGAGACGAAGGCGACCAATTAATTCAAATCAGACGAGAACTGCCAATTATTTAAAAGATTTTCTATTTGTGACTCATTCATGAAATCTTGTCTAACCATTACTAACCAGGTCGTGAAGTACTCGCGACAATAGCTTTTGTACGAGTTATTCAAACAAGGTGAGATTTAAAATACGTAGTATTACGCACATTTTTTGAACTAGTACAGTGATGGAAATGGGTTTTGGGAACTAGGTATAGTGTCAAGTCTAGCTCAGGTCGCACTACGATCAGTTCAAATTGTCGCCGACTGAATCGTAGCTGAACTCAGGTCGGTTTTTGCGAAGAGTCGGCGATTCGTATTTGTAATCGCCGACCGAAATGTTATGTACTCATGTCGCAGCAAGAAGAGACTTCTTGCAGCGTCACATGACCATAAGTTAATCGAAATTTTATTTATTTAATTCAAAATAAGGATAACTACAAACTTTTTTTTATAGAAAAATGGTTAAGAAAGTCGAATAAATAGAAAAAGCTTTTCGCAAGTAATTTTAGGTACTTTCCAATCCATAATAATAAGTTATGTACCCCCTTCGTAAAACCAATTTTTTTATTATTAAACTGACAAAAACTTCCCCCCGCGTACCCATTCGCCAAACAATATTTTAGATATACTAAACGGAAACGCGCAATAAATTTATGAAAAAAAATACAAAGTAAACAATATTTTATTTTAATACAAAACTTAAAACTATATTAGCAATTTTCTAATTCAACGTTTGTTTACTTTTTATCGTAACTTTCGTTATCGAAAAATCATCAATGTGATAGTTTTACATCCAAAAAATAAGACAAAAATAATATAAAAAGTCGTAGAAAATAGGATCATTCCTATTGTTAAGATCCAGTCGCCGACTGAATCGTAGAGCATTTTTTATGTCGTAAGCACGATTAGGTCACAGTCGGTCAGCGACTGGACTGAAAGAATCGCCGACTGGACGAAATCCAGTCGGCGACGGATTGTAAGTGCGTCCTGAGCGGAGCTTTAGGCTGTATCTAGGAATTATACTCGGTGAACACAGAGGCGTCAATCAGGAATTAGCGAAATGAACCCGTCCCGGTTCTGGCAGTGTTGCCAACTTTAATTATTAATTTCTATATCAGTCATCGTGTTCGTTCATTATGCAAGCACTCGTAGGTCGTCATGAAACTCTAATTATCCGCTGTAAACAATTTATTATGAAATGTATCTGGTTTAGCCATGGAAATGGAAAGCAATGTTCCCTTTGAAATATATATACTCAAGTTACTTGATGTGAGTATTTATTTGGCTAGAGGTATTAGATAATGTAGAACAGTCATTTTCAGTGGGGGCAATATCGCCCCCAAGTTGAGAAACCCTGCTTGTTTCGCTCATTGCAACACCTCTTTTGTCTGGTCAGCGGGTCCAAGTTCAAGACATCGAAAGATTCCAAAAAGAATCCATCGAATCAAAAGCAGAATCGTTCTTTTATGATGGAATACACAACTTAGCTGAAACATGGCAATTTTGGCATTATCTATTAGGGGTACCGGAAAGTAATGTCGTTTTTATATAACCTAACTTTAGGTGTTATTTATTGAGTATTTAGCATTGCTAAAATTCAAATAAATATTCTTCCAGATGAATTGGGTGTTGTTCTACAAATTATGATAGTATTTTCTTTTCCAATTTCTATCGTACAATATGAGTGACAAAACAATTGAAGAGGGTCATATCCGTCATTGTATGCTCTATGAATTTCATCTAGATAACAATGCAACAATGGCCACTAAAAGAATTTGCATTGTTTATCCAAATGCACTAGATGTCAGCAAATGCAAACGTTGGTTCACCAAATTCAGATCGGGCAATTTCGACCTCTATGATTCCCATTGTTCAGGTAGGCCAGTGGAGCTGGAGAACGACCTGCCACGCTCAGTTGTTGAGGCAGATCCTCATCAAACCATTGAAGAATTATAACAAAAACTGAATTCAACTTGGTCTACTGTACAAGAGCACCTTCAACAGATCGGGGAAGGTCAACAAACAAGGAGTCCCACGTGAAGTTGCAGCTGGAGCCAACATTCAGCAATCTACAACATTATGTGCAGCAAACAAGAAAAGGGACCGTTTTTTTCATCGAATTGTTACTGGGGATGAGAAATGGGTTCTGTATGTTAACAGAAAACGGATGAACCAATGGCTATCTCCTGATCGACACTAGTTCCTAAGCGAAAATGTTGATGTGGTCAAGACTTCTTCGCACCAAAGCCAGCTTCCTTTTACAAAGAGGGGATTGAAAAGTTGGTTTCAAGAATGACAAAATAATGGCGATTATGTCATATTTGACTTAGACTTAGAATTTATAGATTATAAATGTTTCCTAATAAAAGAGGTTTGTCTTCTCCTAAAATAAAAACGACATTACTTTCTGGTACACCTAATATTTGACTAAACCTCCTCTTTTGACCTTTTTAGGCCGGTAACTATTAGGTGTGTTCAAAAGTTCCAAGCGCTCTTTTTTGAAAACTAGAGACTGAATTCACAGTTAAAAACCGGTTTTTCGTTGGAAACTTTTGCACACATCTAATATTTTGATGGTTGTAGAATGATGCTATGGATCTATATAAATCAACTATTTTGTCAAGACATTGCTGGAAACTTTTGCATCAACTTAGTATATTGTCGTCCACAAATTTTATAGATTTTGATTGTGTTGTAGAATGTGCGGGGTGGCCTAGCGGATAACGGCTCGGAGAATGGACTCGGCGATTAGAGTTCAAATTTCGCCTGGGACAGCTTGTGTTTACTTCGTATTAATGCCCTTCGTATTAATGCCCTAACTATGGGTAAAATAGCTCTGGGTGAAGTGAGTGACGCCACTTCGGGTGTTTGTCGTCTCTAAGTCTAAATCACATTTCGCAAACAGGACGAGTAAGTAGTAATGTGACGTGTAGAGTCTATGCAGAGACGATCGAGCCCGTAGCCAGCGTAAGGGCACTACTTACTTACTTTATTGTGCTGTGTTATTGAAACATCCCGTTGAAATCGGTTCCACAATTGGTTCGTCTTATACGGGGGTCGGCAACCTTTTTGTCCCTGCGGGCCTGATGATGTATTAATGTGGGCCTGATGAATACCATAACAAAATCTTGAAATACGAGATTTATCCATTTATACACATCCAGTTATATTTTGCCTTAAATCAATGAATAATGAGTGCTTAATCAAGGATGCCAATTAGTAATCAAAGAACTCAATTTAGTCACAACTTATTTCAATCAAGGCATCTGTTGAATCTAATAAAAAGGCACCAAGAATCTTTAAAACATAAAAAGTGATCAAAGTATCCCAATATTTGCTTGTCAAAATCCATTTGCGGGCCGAATCTGGCCCACGAGACCTAGGTTGCCTACCCCTGTCTAATATATTTCCAGTTTCATTTTTTAATAATGCTTTTCTGATTACTCGGTAATCTTAAACGAGAAATTAATAAATATTGATCAATTGGTTCCTTAACAAATCAATTGGTTCCTTGAACATAAATATATTCGGCTTGTCAGGCCATTTTCAATTCTACTCAATTTCTGATTATGCGTCCAGATCTATGTATCTGAACTCCGCCCAGCTCTAACCGTTCATAGTAGAAACTTGAAATTTTGTACACACACTCCCCTCAACGAGTAGGGAAAATGCTTTTATTTTGTTTTTTGAAAATTCCCCTCCAAAATAGGTTTTTAGAGGGGGATTCAATTTTCAATGTAAACTTATTCTAAATTGGTCACTAGCTGTGCCCGCTTGTTTTTTTGAAAATTCAGATATTCTTTAGTGATCACAGCCCAACGTTTTAATTGATCACCCCCAACACAGCATATATGCGTGGCGGTGATTCATAACTTCCTTTTCTGTCTGCTTCAGTTTACTTATATATGCTTTTTTTTATTATTGATCAGCAATAAATCGATTTACTGAATTGAGGATTAAAATGTGTCCCTTCTCCAGCGATGCTTAATTGAATGTGTTGGATATTTAGGCAGCCATGGGCAGGGGTCACAGATTTGACCCCCACAGGTGTTGAAAGTTATAAATAGGATGTCGACGAAAACCCCAAACTGAAAGGTGTCGAGGACCGGAAACAGACACACCAGGTGTTCTAAAGGCATAAACAGGATATCGACTAAACCCAGGTGGTGGACTGGAAAAGCAGCGTGTGCCTTCGAGACCCATAAAAGTCAGAGACGCCCTCATGAGGCAGAGAGATAGAGAGCTCCCAGGATCTGGGAACACACGACCAATTTCACTGTTAAGAACAGTCTGTTGGCTCTCATTATCTCTCTCCCACACTTCATTCTCCACCACGGCACGATGTATTTGATGCAATAAAAAATATATCATCATATTTGTATTTATTGAAGATACATCTAACATATGTAATACGGGTTGGCATTTAAGGTATGAGTATTTTTAGAAATGTTTGTATTTGTATGGTAAGCTAGTTTCTTTTGTTAGGTTGTTTTGAACATGTTAACAGAAACAGAGTTTACTGTTTCGTCTGTAAGTGGTTTCCAGTATGAAAGGGAGCTTGATGTCAAGAATCTGTCTCTAATACCAGGGTGGTGGTGTATCTGGTATTTGTGGTAGTGACCTCTGTTTGTTGTTTTAGTGTTCTCTGTAGCATGAGTTTGCTCTGTATGCACATCTTACAGTGAGTATCTGCGTCCATTTTTACCATTTTTACCATGTGTGTCATTTAGTAGATGTGTATCAGGTCACTTCTCAATCTTCTGTATTGTAGAGTGGGTAGCTGTAGTATTCTGAGTCTGTCTTCAAATGGCAGGTCTTTTAGTTGTGGAACCAGTTTCCTAGCTCTCCTCTGCTGCTGGACAAAGGCCTTCCCCATCACCTTCCATGACGACCTCGATTGTGTTAATCTCTGCCACGTCTTACCGGCAAACCTTTCTATCGCATCCTCCCATCTTGTGTTTGGTCTTTTTCTACTGCGTTTACTGTCTCATGGGTATCAATCGGTTAGTCTTTTACTTCATCTATTGTTATCTATTCTTGCTAGGTGACCATCCCATCTTTGCTGCTTAATTTGTATAGCATCCCTCACTTTAATCCTCTCTCTGATCCATGTTAATCTGTTTCTATCTCTTACAGTTATCCTTAGCATTGCTCTTTCCATGGCTCTCTGTGCGATTCTAAGTGTGGCATAGACGGTAATATATGCACACGACAGAACACAATGAAGGTGGAACAATAAGCCCGTAGCCTGACACAATTATTAGATAAATTCTGACCTGAAATTTTCACTGTACAATGTTCAATGTATGTGATTAATGGAGAATTAAGTGGGTTAAGTGCATTGACAAGGAAGGGTATTATGCTTAAAAATAAACATTTGCTGTGTAAAATAAATGCCCTTTTCATCATTAGGCTGCGGACTTATTGATGTACCTACGTACACGTTTATGAACAAATGTTTTGGGGGATTTGAAGGAATTGATCAATCTGTTTATCTGTCAAGTTACCCAGCGTTTCATGTGTATCACTGGACATTACACACATCTCTCGAAATCACTCAACCAACAAATAAAGAACATTAAATTTCACTCTCTTTTCTCCATAAAATTATGTATTCACTCATATTTGTCCACACAATATCTCAAAGAGTTCTCAATGAATTTCAATGCCATTTTGTGGAAGTGTGAGTCATATGCCAAGGTAGAATTCATTAAATTTAAGGGCGGATCCAGGAATTTATTTTTGATTGAGAGATATTTTTCATATACTAAGAAGAAGTAAAGAATAGTCCAAAATATGGAAAATCGAAACACAGTTACTTCCCCTCCATCGTAGCTATATATGAACTGATTTCCGTTCAGTTTTTAGTTGGTGTATGGCAGTGGTTCCCAACCTTTTCGAGTCATTCCCCACTTTTGTCAGTAAGATTACTAGTATTCCCCCCTTCCATTTATTAAGTTGCAACAAAGAATAATTTCAAATAATAACTTTATTTTACATATAATTAGACAGCCTCATACTAAGAATTAGTTTAATTTTATAATTGTACAGCTGCTGCTGTGTATTTGTTACTCAAAGAAAGCAAGCAGAAATAATTAGAACACATCATTTGAAATTCCAATTTATTACAAGAAAATAAGAATTCTGCTATCGTAACTGATATACACATCAATGTGATCTCTGTTCTTGTTTGTTTTGCTACTAGATCTTCAATTTGTGGGTCTATTAGTGATGGAGCACATCTTAAATCATTCTCAACTTGGAGCTTATTTTGAGCCTTTGATTTGATAGATAGAAGTACAGAAATCCTTATCTTTAAACTGGACTTTTATTTTTATCTAATAGCCTTATCCCCCCCCGCTTGGACTACACCCCCCTCTTGTGTATGGCGTTGGCAGAGCTATGCGCTCTCCGAGTGCTTTCTTCTATTATCATGTTAAATTATCAAATTCGAGATTTGTGGAATTTTATCAAGATTTCCCCATTACTTCTTATAATTTCCATAACTTTTGATATATGACATTTTTCTTAAATACATGTTGCCTATAATAAGTATATTTCTCCTCTTTACTGTCACCCTCTTTCTTTTTTCTTTCTTTCTTTCTTAATTTCCTTCTTTCTTTCCTTCTTTCTTTCTTTCTTTCTTCATATCTGCCTATATCCATATGATAACAACTAAGAATATTTATATATATTACACACACATACACACACATACTCATATCTACATATAAACACACATACACACATATGCACAAATGCACACACATATACACGCAAACGCAAACACACATAAACATACATAAACGAGCAGACATTTACGCACATACACGCAACACACACGTATCCATACATACATACATATACACACACCTGCATGCTTTTTAAGTGATCGTGGGTGAGTATTCATCTCGATATTTAATAGGTTTGCCACAAGGCAAGAATAGTGGAGCACCCAGTGAAGATCTTACTTATGTTGCTAACCATTACTACACGACTGGCACCTATATATCAGACCTGCCCGCATTTTGCGTAGTACTCCCACAATATTCTTTGTCTCCAACTCTCCCCCACGAATTTTGTTGAAACCTGTTTTCTCCCGAATTTTCGTTTGTGGACAATTTTGAAAAAAAATTATATTCAAAATTAAGTAACTCTGGGACAGAACTTAAAGAGTAAATTGCTTATATAGATTAGAACGTGTAAAGGATTTATATTTTCCTTGAACAAAAGTATCGGATAACTGAGTTCTTCTCTCTCGGTTTATATGTTGCGTTAAAAAGAATTATCTTATCAAGAGATAAGTGGGGAGGTTCTGATATTCTTATTTTCACTTCGATATGCTGACCTTAGTTTAAAGAAAAATATTCAATGATTCGTGTTTTGTTATGTATGTTTTGTATCAAAGTCAGCCTTTACAAGCGTTTACAAGGGCCAAAAATCAAAAATTGCAATGATTCGTGTTGTGTTGTGTATATTTTGTATCAACATTTAGTGCTGAAAATGCTATTTCCAAGCGCTTACAAGGACCAAAAATAAAATAATAAAAACAACTCCAGAGCCCCCACCCCAGCTGATTTACTTGCGTACTTCGTACGCACGAATGATATCTCCCGCACTTTTACTTTACTGATATATATTTAATAAGCTATTTTAATCTACCACATAGACCAGTTGTTGGGCACTTTGTAAGGATCAAACGCCCTATGGTCAGGTCCTCTGTGTGGGTATATATTTCTGAAAGTGAAGAGTGTATTTGTGCACAGGCGCAGATCCAGGGGGGAGGGGAGATTCAGTGGATCCAGATCCCTCGCTCGGGCAAAGCACAATTAATTTTCTTTCTAAATATCCTTATAAAGAAATTTTATAAATAAAAAAAACCCAAATAATCCCAAGTAATCATAAATTAACCTCAAAAACAAAACAACAAATCATTATATCCATTGTCTAATTAGTGGAAAAAAAAACGTGTGAAAAAAAGACTGGACCCCCCATCCGGTGTGTGTGCGTGCGTGCGTGCGCATATGCGTGTGTGCGTGTGTGTTCGTGCCTGCGTGTTCGTGTGTGTCTGTTATTTGTAAGCCAGGGTAGGGGGAAAAGGGACCTTTACTTTAACAATAAAAATGTCACATCATTCATCCTGATTTTCTTTTTCTATCGAAGGAGAAGAGAATTGTAATTTGGTTTTCTTTCATTGAAACCATGTTTTGTGTCCAGAGAAGGGGACAGGGAGTCACAACTCATAACTGGATATTTCCGGATCCCCCCCCCATCCCAGCTGACGGTCAGTCACTTATACACCGCACCCCTACCCTCCCATAGATTAAATCTCTCTTCCTTTCTTTTTATCTTGATTGTAGTACGAGGTTCAGTCCCTAAGTACCCGTGTTAAATTAACCATACAAATTTAAGAAATTCAGTGCTTTTTAAGGGTACACTTGTCAGTTCTTAATAGGGGTAGCTTCTACTCAACGTACAACGGTATCAACTAAAAAATGAACAGGTCTGGTTAGTCTCTCAATAGAAACCAACGTCTTTTGGCAGCATACCATGTTGGGGGTGAACAATTAAAAATTGGAAAAAGAGGTGATCAATGAATAGGTTACTTCTCTCGCTTTTTGTTGATCCCTAAAAATGTCTGAATTTTCAAAAAAAAAACAAGCGCGAATGCTGCCGGAAACAAACTAAGAGATCAACTTAGCATAAAATTACATTGTAAATTGACCCCCACCCCACTAAAACCCTATTTAGGGCGGCGGGGGGTTATTTAAAACAAAAAAACAACGTTTTTTCTAGACATAATAAGGAGTAAATGATTAAATCTTCAGCCCTCTAGCTCCATTGGTGAGACCTGTACGCGCGATACATAGATAGATAGATAGATAGATAGATAGATAGCCAGCCAGACCAACCTGAAAACTGAAGAAACTTATGTTGACAGTTTTGGTGACAGTTTTGGTTGACGGTTTCTAATATGTTGAATTCGACGAGGGCTTGCGTTGTATGGATAAAGTAAAACAGAAAAAAGATGTTTGGAAAACTAAAGATTTGGTGTAATGGTTAGCACGTCTGCCTCCCACACTACACTCCCGGTATGGGTGAAGAGTGTGGATAAAACTTTTCATTGGGGCAAATTTCCCTGTGCATTCAGCAGTTAATTGAGTACACTCTAAGCTGTGTGCATTAGGGTGGAGGTATCCCTTCGGTGGGCTTGTATCCTGCCAAGGGGGTGGTCATAAAAACTTGTCTCAATCAGACTTGAAACTAAGCTGACGTGTGTATACTCCATTGGGAGTTGTCTCTTAAGAGACGGGCGCTTTACTCTTTTTATGAATAAAATATCCGGCCGATGCTCGTACAATTAACCCTTTTAGCCCTTTTAGCGCTATGGCCTTTTGACTATATAACAAAAGACACTATTCTTTAATTTTTATTTTTATTTAATTACATTTTTAGACCGATATATCGCCCGTGTAGTGTTTTTTGGCTACGTTATCGATTCTGATATATCGGTCTGGCAGTGCTATAAGTGTTAAGGGAGATGCGAGCGGCCCGGGGGAAAGGCATGAATCCATTCCTCTCCCAGCCAACACGCCATGGACCAGCGTGACAGGGTAAGGCCAATCACTCTCTGTATCTTCTGATATATCGGCCTGGCAGTGCTATAAGTGTTAAGGGAGATGCGAGCGGCCGAGCGGTTTACGGCACGGGGACACTACTGCCCGGTGGAAAGGCATGAATCCATCCCTCTCCCAGCCAACACGCCATGGACCAGCGTGGCAGGGTAAGGCCAATCACTCTCTGTATCTTACACTTACCTTGAGAACGGACTTAAAAGGCTGATGAAAAAAAGGAATAACATATAAATCTCGTCAATGCTGGACTTTTGTCCTCGATGGCATCTTAGAGGACAAAGAGAATTACCTGGTAGTGTCCGTCTCCTCTTCAGGTAGGGAGGCCAGATGTCTGACCTAAAGTGCGCCCTTTGAGCACTCTGTCTTCCGTCAGGCGCCATCCCGAGTCGAACGTTAATTTGTCCTCCTTTTTAGGGTCTGACTGAAAAACCTATATAAATTACCTGAGATATACTCGGACAATGGGAACTGAAAGGTATAACTATTGTTAACATTTTTGTTATTATATGTAGTTGCCGTTGTCAACACGTCCGAGGGGATCAGTCGAAAATTGGGGAATGCCTGTAAACGAATAAAATTAAATTAAAATCACAACGCATATATTCATTTAATTATTATGTAAATTTATATAATCTCTATTTCTTTCCGAATTTATGAACTCTCTATTTGTGAGCGGGGCTGTGTTGCGGACCCGACCGGGAGGTTCGGGCGAGCGAACCCCTCCCCTTTATTTAATATTCTATAAAATATCATTTGCTTTCCTGTATTTTGAAGTTCTTGAAGTTCTTTTTTTCCGGGCAACACCGGGTATCCCAGCTAGTATATATATATATGTTTCACCCGCTTTCCGAAGGTTGGGCATTCCTCGTAAGCCGAAATGGCGTAAACCGAAGATGCAATTACCATAAATATCGTCACTAAGTTTTTTTTACTGTTTCTAACACATCTTCTAGTTCATTATTATTTTTGGCAAACAGTTTCAGATCATCCATGTAGAACAAGTGATTAGTAGACCTACCTAGTATGTGATATTCATGCCCTATGCTATTTAGCTCGTTTGAGAGAGGTATTAATGTTATGCAGAACAATAGGGCTAAGAGAGAGAGTCTCCTTGGAAATTCCACTCTTGATTTACAGGTTATCGCATCTAATTTCACTATTAAGGTGTTTGAGGATTAAGGTAGTATTCCATTTTTTCATGCTAACTTCTAGAAAGTTAATAAAAGAGGGAACGATTTTCAGTACTTCTAGTGACTTTATGATCCAGTCATTCCATGCAGTGCTTAGGTTCTTATTTTTTGAACGGCAGTTTTCCAGTATCATCTTGTTGATCAACAACTGATCTTTGCAGCCGTAAGAGCCTCTTCTGCATCCTTTTTGCCCTTCAGTTAGTATCTTGTAGGTCGTGGATAGACATGTGTTTGGTCGGTAATTTTGGGGTTTGGTAGTGTCATCAGTTTCTGGGAGTAGATACGGAATGCCATGTGTTAGCCATTCTGGGTTGTGTTGTGGGTTATTGATGGCATTAGAGAACAGATCTGCTAATGGTTTGTGCATAGATGGGAGAGCATTTAGCCAGAAGTTAGGTATCTTATCTATTCCTGGGGATTTCCATTTTTGTGGTTTTCTGAAGGCTTCCTCAACGTCTATGTTGGCCCATTCCTGCTTCTCCATCTTGCTGTATTTATGTTCGGTGTTTTTAATCCATTCTGCGTCCCTGTCATAATCTTTTTCATTTCCCCATATTTTATTCCAGAACTCCCTGACTTCTTCACTTGATGATATTTTTTCTACAGGATTCCTTGATTTCCCAATTTCCCTCTAGAACGTTTTCTTGTTAGTCTTAAAGGTGTTATTTTGTTTGAAAGATTTACTCCTTTTCTCGTATATACGCTGTTTTAGGATCTCTTTTACAATTGGTATATCATGTTCTTCATTTATATTTATGCCTGTATGTATTTACATTTTATGCCTCAGTCAACCGTTTTCCTTTGATAATGTTTCTTTTTAC
>VCCN01003290.1:414892-429960 GCA_006491835.1 Architeuthis dux
TATCTATACAGCTATTTGATTGTATATAGAGAAGATGACTTGTTACAAGAAACGTATGTTATGTACAGAAGTCGGAAGCAAAAAAAGGGAGCTGCCTGTTTGTCATCTTTCACTGAAGTGATATTTCTTCATTATTGTATGAGGTTTGTTCGGATTAATTTCATAGTCTTTTTTCTTGTTTGTTTGTTTGTTGTTTTTTTCACAAAGCTTCTGCCGTATACCCTCCGGCCTTCCTTGTGTGTCTGTTGTGTTCTGGAATGTGTGTTGAATCTTGTCCCCCAACATTCCAGAACACAACAAACACCCGTGGAAGGCCGGGGGGTAAACGGCCGAAACTTTGTGAAAAAAACAACAAACAAACAAACAAGTAAGACGAGGAAATTAGTCCGAACAAACCATATGAAATGATTAAAACACCCTGTTTAACAAAATTCAGACAAGGTGTGATATTTCTTGTTGAACCAGAGTTTACTTCGACAGGCTATTCACTATCTATTTCCTTGCAGTCATTGAGTAATGAACTCCGCAAAGATGTTCATTTTTGCCGGTCCCAAACCCGGGTAAAGGAGGAGGGTTGAGCGAGGGGCTAGTAACCCCGCCCCGTAAAATCTGCTTGCTACTGAAACGGCCGCAGCATCATTCCAGCGAGAGCTTGGTCGGGGGAAGATTCCTCTTCAGAAGGGCTCGCAACGCATGCTGGTGAAAGCCTACAGAAACCCAGTTCGCCAAACAACCTAATGACAAAGGCAAAAACCCAGGATGTGGACCTGGAACATCAGAACCCTGTTTGAGAGCAGGAAATCAGCTCAAGTGACAGTCTGGGAGATGTTTCCCAGAACCGAGTCCGCTGCAGGGTTGCCAGATGTCTTTTGTCACACAAGACCAAATTTGTATGGTTTTGGGACCAAATCAGACTAAGCTCGCTGGAAAACAGGATTAAAATACATATCTTTTATATATTCGGAACCAAATAGCTTTGTTCAGTACCAAATTTGCCCAAATCTGGTCTTGCAAAATACCAAATGGAACATCAGAACCCTGTTTAAGGGAAGAGTCATGAGGCCAATGCAGACCTGGAGAAGGTTAGTCGAGAGTGGGCAAAGGCGGCTGGAGTTAACTGGACCCACCTGGGGGGAGTTTCCCCAGAAACCTGTCCGCTGGCGGGGTGTGGTTACGGCCCTATGTTCCACAAAGAGTCTACAGCAGGTTTTCTTAACCTCTTCCCCCCTATCACCCTATTTTAATTATCTTTTTAAAGCAATCGAAACCCGAAAACTTCTTAATGAAACTAAAATGACATTTTACTTACGTTTTTTATTCAATGTGACCCTTGTGCTTTGTAAAAATTAATAATTAAAACACTTTACACGTTTTGTAATTCACCAAGTGGGTGTAGCTTCCCCTTATTTCTTAACTTTACCGACACAAAACGAAAGATCGCCTATTTTGTTTAAGAAAACTACATTTGTATGTTACAGTCTCTCGCCCCACCCCCTCAGCTCAACTTTCGCCTCCTTGGGGGCGATATTGCCCCCGTTGAGAATGACCGGTCTACAAGAATAAACGCAAACAAGCCTAGATGCTGCAGGGTCAAACTCCTACCTCTATTCCAACTGAAGCTGATTACTGTAACTTTTGTATTGTATATATAATAAATGAATTCGTATGCACATAAGACTTGTCAGTTTGGCTCAGTATGTAAGAGAGCCGTATAGCAATCAGTTGGTCGTGACTCCAAATCACGGTAGGTAAATGTTAATTTTATATATCTGTTTGGTTTAACGTGACGGGATAGACAAACAATGAAGAGTTTACTCCCTTAAATTAGGTGAGGATTGTTTTTGTTCTTGTTGTTACGGGGAAAAACAAAGTCAACTCTAACTTGGACTGGAGTTTGACAACGCATTGTGTAATGGAAATTTTGTAGTCAATGTCTACTAACCTGTATACGGACATCCAAGCAAACCGAATCTCATCCCGATCTTTTGGTGCCACTCAACAGGATGAATTCGGATATAGCGGGCGACAAAGGGCGAATTCAGGTAGTGAATTCTTTTCAGGTGTTTGTCATCATTTCCTCTGAACAACTGTAAAATGGAAAGCGAAACAGATTAGTGATAAACCGGAAGAGGAAATGACGTAATCATTACGTCACACCATGACCCCATTCATGACAAATCGCACTGTTTAAGTGTCCTACGTGATTGTACCTTCCCCGAATCCGTTCTCTAGTCGTCATCATAGATGAGCTCTTTTCTCTCTCGTTGTATTTAGTAAAAGAGAGTTTCAGAGAGAATAGTAAAGTTTTTTTCCAATGACTGTTAAGAAATTGTTAAAGAAAGACACTATCGTGTGGTGTGGTTTCATTCCATCTATGGTAATTCTGCAAGAATTCTGTGAATATAGAAACTGAAGATCTTATTTCCGGAAATAATATTTTAAATGATTAAGAATTTATTGCTGTTAATTTGTTGGCAAGTCTTTTCTTCATAAGATTTATATACAAAATATCGTTTTTCTGATGCTTTTTATCGCAACCCCCATGTTGTCGCTCTACGGCAGTTGAATAAGCAATATGGATAAGCCCCTGGTACAATAAATATGGGAGAAGAAAGGACTATAGCTATATGGCAAGAAACAAACTTGAAATAAATGCCAATTATTGTTAATCTTTGATGAGTATTTTTTCAACTTATTTCTGTTGTTTTTATCGCAACTCCCACGTCGTTGTTTTACGGCCGTTAAGTAAGCCACAAAGATCGAAAATAAATACCAAGCTTCCGGTAAGATTTGAACTCGCATCTCCTCTCATGGAATAGGAAGCATATGCTTGAATGGGAGCAAAGGCGGTTCTACCTTCAGTATAATTGCCATTCATTCATTACGCTTCTCTCGTGGCTTAAGCCTAAAATTCAGTTATAACAATAATAGACCAGAGCAATATAAAATTATAGCAAAAGTAATTCAATAGTAATAATAACAGATATGCAGTTTCGTCCATAAATAAGTACAGCCCAACCACTATTTTATAGAAATTTAATTTTCTTCTAAACCATAGCAGGATTTTATTATTTCTAGTGGAACATTACACAATCAAAAACGGATATTATCAGGTATTATTTATGACCAAACTCTACAGCATTGAAACTATGTGGCCAAAAATATGAACATGTTGTCGTCCAAAGATGAGTACAACACTACGAAAAGATATTTTAATATTTAAATAGTTTGGTCATAAATAATACCTGATAATATCCGTGTAATATTCCACTAGAAATAATAAAATCCTTGTTATATTCGTTTTAGAAGACAATTAACTTTCTATTAAAAAGTGGTAGGGGTGTATTTATTTATGGACGATACTGTATATGTTTCATTTGCTTTTGCGTGTTATTATAGCCAATATAGATGCATTCCATAAGTAATAAATGATATATTTTAATTGCAAAAACGTATATGCTATAGTAATGATATTTTAGTTGTCAACACCCATGGAATTCCCACGGGTACAGCCAATTATTAATAATACTATTTGTCATTAATTATTAAACTCTTCGAATATGTGAACATTGAAAACGTAGATCGCTCCAGTTATTCTATATTCCAAAAAGAATTCTTGCAGAAATTTACCTAGAAATATAAAGACCACGAATCAAAGTAATAGATAGTGTCTTCTAAGGAGAAAAATTAATTAGTTCAATGAAATGAAAATTTAGTTTGAAAAAAGTGTTTCTAATTAATTAACAGAGAGAAGTAGTTAAAAGAACTGATAGTTAGTAAGGCCCGATTTCTCAGGTTAATTGAAAATCAATACAGATTTGAATAAAATTAATTACAGTTTTGAGGCGACAGATTTAGAAACAAGATCGTTTTAGGAACAAGGTTGAAATAGTTACATAGAGAACACGGAAAAAGCCTCATGAAAAACAGGAAAAAGATCTAGTTATTAGCAAAATATAGTTTGTTGTTAAAGTTTGTTACCCCATGCAAAACATATGCAAGAATTGAAACAGAAGAAAAAAAAACAATGGTTTGAACAGGTCCATGCAACAAAAAGGACTTTTGGATTGGTCAATAGACGCGACAGTTGATTGTTGTTTCTGATATCAGATTCCGCCTGCTTTCTTGGGGATTAATTCCTTAAACCCTAACACTCCTAGCAGAACTTCAGTTCGGCATAAGGACATTCGAAGTCTATCGTGCTGTAGTCTTCGTCGTTGTCTCGGATTAAGGACATGCAATATCATAGGTACATCTGAGTGTGGTTGTGTGTACGTATGACAATGTGTATGTTATTAAAGTATGGTGTTCTTGTTTCTTAGGTCTAACCATGCGTCATTGTATTTTCAATTGTAAGTTATAAATCATCAGTGTGGTTGTGTGTACGTAAGACGATGTATGTGTGTTATGGCATTATTATATATTATGGTCGTCTGGTTTCTTTGGTCTTTGCATGCGTCATTTCAGTTTCAATTGTAAGTTATAAATCACCGACCAACGATTCTGTGGTCAACTACGACAAGTTAATTAAAGTGCGTTAAGACATTAAGATTTTGTTGGTCATATCGCATGCCAAAGACTGAGTGGTAATTATTGATTCCAGCTAGAGTTGGGGAACATTATCTTCTGATATGCGGATTTTATTTCATAGGGATTATGTCTACATTATTCAGTGATATTTGTCTCATGTCTCGCGCGATATATGAGGCAATGATTTTTGTCTCCATTTCTCGAACGATCCATCGAGACCTAATCATTGTTTCTGTAGAAATTGTGTTTTTTTACCGAGGTGCTATCCCGACGCTCATAAGTTTTCATCTACTCCCTGTTCAACACATAAATTAGATCCTAAACGAACTTTCTAAAAAGACATTGACTTCATTAACCCTCTCAGATAGCTCTTTCAAAAAGTGTATATATATAGGTGCTATATATTAGGTGCTATCCAAAAGTTCGGGAAATTTGAACAGATTGGATATTTGAACATCTATCCAGTTACTCAGCGTTTTCCCTATCTCACCAGACACTTTACACATCTCTCGAAAACACTCCACTTGAAGATAAGTCTTTTTTCTTTGAGAAAGCCATTTCATGCCTTAAGTTCTCCGTACTTTTGGGTAGCATGTTATATACGTATATCGACTCGTCGTTGAGTAGTGGTTAACGAGCTGCTCTCGCAGACCATTACTACTGTATTGAGTTCCATCCTTACTAAGTGCCCAATCCTTGTAGCTTATACCTAGCTTTAGTTAGGTACAAGGCCAACTCAGGGAGAATGGTGGGTAGGATGACTTTCAAGTTTGGATTTACGGTCTTGAAAAATCAGCACTCGAAATCCTGACCCCTGGCAGCAGCGGAGGGAAGTATGAAATAACCTCAACAACCAAGCAGGCCATACATTGATATATATTGTTTATCTAAAATTAAGTTTACCCATTTAATGGAACAATGAAATGTTTCATCGTCGATCACAAATCTTCTTGCAAAATCTATTGGGTCAGTGAAATCAAAATGATATAATGGATTAATTCTTAATCGAAATATATTAAATCATAAATACATGCTGATTCTCTATTCCCCCAAATATGTTATATTCATATTGTTATACATTCAGTCAGTGTAAATTATTTTTGTTTTTGGACTAACGTTTCGGGGTGGTTCGGAATGACATGCACCAAGGATAAGAATGGGTATAAATAAAGCCAGACGAAAGCAGAACAATTAGATACAAAAAGCGAACTTAAAGATTGTGATGAGTCCAGCACTCCTCTTGAGGGCAAAAAAAGACTCAGATGGAAAAAAGAATTTCATGGACCTGGGTGTGTGGTGCGCTTTAATTGGTACTCGGATACGGCTTCACCGGGAAATGACCAATAAGCGGTCGACATGCCGAGAAAGCAATAGTAGTGAACTTTTGTCGACAGGTTTGGAATTGGAGCAGTAGGGATTTAGGGGCGATGGGATGGGTTTCTCTCGCCCGACAACAGATAAGTTAAGTGTGCAAAGAGGGAGTTTTGGCCTAAAGGCAAAAAGACAGGTATAGTTTCTCCCTCCTGAGCAGTGAAGTCGACAGAGTAGCAGTGTGGAAGTGAAGGCGAATGTAAGTGGTTCCTCTTTTCCCCATGGAAAGATAAGTAGAGACCTTCTTCTCTCCTTTCTTGGGGGATGCAACATTTATAATGTTTACAAATGTATATAAAGCCCTGTCCGTGCAACCCTTGTTTGTTCTTTGATATTACTGTCGTTTTTCTAGAAGCTTTAGTCCATACACACGCTCACAAACACGCACTATTTTATTTGTTAGCATTTGTCTTCTGTCTTTTCGAGTGTTTCCTCGCCTTGGCTACGTTGGTACATGAGCGACAAGTATGCCCGGATAGTCTTAAGGAAAAGGAACCCACGACAGAGATGAAGACGAAGAAGAAAAATGTTCCTTGAGGAATTTCAGTCTGTTATTATAGACGGTGTCTACGCAAAAATATTTCCAAAAGCGTAACTTTCTTCTTTGATTATTCTCACAGGGATTCTCTGAATTTTGATTTTATTCTTTTTTTCAAATTGTATGCAGTCTGCCGAATCGAAAGTCGCGACAGAAACCTCAAATTAGGATTCCAAGAACTATTAATGTCTTAACAACTTCAGTATTGCCAGTTCCAAAAACTCTCCCAATGGAACGTAAATACATTAAAAAAAACTAGGTCGAAAAAAGCATCTTTTTTTTTACTATCCGCACCATTCTTAATTACCATTTCACACCAGGAATCCTGTGATATATGCTTTGTAAATTGCTTAATAATACGGTCAAATCGCGCTGGGCACAATGGTTCTCCGAAATTAAGCAACGTCAAGCCTGCTCATTACGTAGATGGGTGACCGTCTGGGAATACCAAGTGCCGTAAGCAACCGGGGATCAATCCATAGCCGAGTCATACCAAAGACTTAAAAATAGTACTCAATGACTCTCTGCTAAAAAGTAGGATTGAGAGTAAGTGGTTGTCAAACCATGGATAGGATAGTAACGAAAAGAAAGAGGAGGCTTCGGTTGAAGCCAGCCAAATTGCTTATTTCTGGTGATAATATGTCAATTTTCAAGTGAATCATAGTTTGCTAGTAAGTGCAAACGATATGATTATTCTGAACGCTTACAAAATATGACTATGCTAAGCTTAGAATTCTCCTTAATATTTGATAAGGAAAAAGAACAAATTAATATTTTGAGGCTTTACTTTTGAAAGAAATCTTCAGGAGATCATTTTTTAAAGAAAATAATCTTTAATTGTTGTGAGTTTTAAATGTATGATTGGTACTGGTTGTTTAGACCGATTCTTTTTCCAGTCTGAGGACTTGGAGTTGCGTCTTATCAATGAAACGGCCTTGAAAGAACAGTTATATTTTTGAGTTTTAAGACGAGGTCGGTAAAAGTTGAAAAAACATATCTATTCACGCAGTCAAACCCGTTCAAATACGCATCCAATCATAAACATTCATTCATTCACTCTCTAAAAAAAAAAAGAAGACTTTCTTTCAACCAAACATACATAATAACTTGCAACAAAGACCAAACTGATTAAAAACAGAGCTCTCACAAAAATGGGTCCAGGCTGAGTCCAAGAAAGTCTCGTTCAGAAAAGACAAAAGAAATCTTCCTAAATATAAATCAGTATCTCGAGAGATGGGGAAACCATTTCGAGGAAAATTGTGAATATTTTGGGAGAGCTTGTGTCGCCTCGTCTTACTCCTTTTTTGATAAGGAAGGTATTTGAGTCTTTATGTAGTCTGACAAAGGAACTGTTGTGTTGGAACACGTGTTGAAAAACTGTGACATACACGGGGGTAACCTAACAGAAATGATTTGGGTTCGTTTAAAATCGATGTTGTTCCACTTTCGTCTTGCTTTATTCATATCAAAGAGAGGAACCGTTGGACATTGCAAACTTAAGATCTTGGGTAGTTCATGTTAGAAAACTCATAGAAGACTATTTAGTTGGTAGCAAGCTGATATTATGATATAGAAATCTAAAAATTACCCTTTATGTCCCAAACTATCTTCAGGTGTATGTACAGTATACCCTCGAGTGAACGGTTTGACAGATTTTCGATATAACGGATCTTTTTAATGCATATTCTATTTTTATTTCTGTATTATTAATAAAATATCGTATCATTATTCTTTTATAGTAGGCAATATCCTTTTAAATTATGTCTATAATAAACCTTATTTATGAGAACGTGGGTCTCCATGATAGATTTCAGATAAGGGCTAAGAACCACTAAACTAATATAGGTTTTCAACTAATAAATGTCTTTATAATTATCATATTCTTTATTGTAATTTAATATTGTACAGTGCTACATATTGTATCAACGTTTTGTTTTTACATTAAAAAATGGCCTCCTTCGTTATATTCGGAGTCAACATTAAAGGCCCACTTTCCCCTGTAAGTCCGTTACATCGAGGGTTTACTATGTATCTATCTAATTCTATTTTCGTATAGTTACAAAAAGAATAATTCACATATGTAGCTAGAATGATTTCTTGCTAGTAAAACCTGCACCCCCCCTCCGTGCTTATTTGCAGTGTGTACATAGAAATCATTAACTGACTATCGCGATATTCAAATGATTATATACGAAGAAACAGAGCTGGAAGCTAATGCTATCTACCCAGTGAAAAATACGCTCTGTTTACGGAGTGGGCATCTTTGTCTATTAATATCCAACTGGTCCCCTCCATCCATCATGCCTACTTATAAGAACAGCACAGAGTACCCGAGGGACACTCCGAAGGGTACTCAGACGTGTTCTTTCCCATTGACCAATCCACGATTTAAAACTGTCAGCGTCGAAATTCGACCTTACCAGTCCTTCATCACTATGGCTTTCTGAATTCCATTGCCACTGATTCTAGAAAAGAACAAGGAGAAGTTGAATGAAAGAGAAATAAAACCAGAAGCACAGATACAGAAGAAGGAAAATAGAGTAACCCAGACTGATGGAGAGAGTCCGGAATTATTGTTGGGAACCTTTGAGTTCTGTAAATATCAACATCGGAAGGGCGCTGGCAGGGGAAAGCGCATCGGATAACGCGGCGGTTGCGTCCGGAAGTCTTTTAATTATGAAAACACCCCACCCCCTCGAAAAAAGGTTCCGTGTGTACTCGTGTATAAGTCGTTTTTTATAGACCAAATTTTATGGCAAAATATTGAGGGTAATATTCTGTTATATAGAATGGTTTTGCCGAACTAGCGCGAAAATAGTTTTTGAGTTGGCAACACTGCTAACCAACCCTCAAGTTATAGCACAGATTTGTAATGAGTTTCCTGAAATGTTAAATATGCAATAAAATATGCGGCTTGGTTAGCCTAATTTGTGGTTGTATTAGTATGAATAACTAGGATTGACGTACACACGAGGCATATAATAAAAATGTTTTTTAGACCAAAAATCAGGGGTCGACTTATACACGAAATCGACCATACACGGTAGATTTTTTTTGTTTTTGTTTTTAAATCAACCATTTCCCGGCTGTTAGCTTTTGTTCTAGCGCAAATGAATCAAATTCGTGACGGTTTAAAAGAATTTTCAAAACATTCCCAGCATAAAGCGTCATTAAATTTATGTATGATTCTTTTTTTAAACGGATATTTTTGGTAAGGTATTAACCGATTAACTGCGGAAGGTGGCAAATGTAATAGTTATCCATTGCAAGATAAAAGCCCTTGTCCATTGCAAAGATAATCCATGGCAAGATAAGAGCCTTTACTCACAGATGAGTTGCCATCAATCACAATAAAAACGGAAATTTCCGTCATCCGCAATTAACGGGTTAAGATTGGGGGTAAGGTCTGAAGGGCCGTTCACCAACAATAACCCCGGTTGTTACTCGTGGCGTGTTAGGGACTGTCGTGTCCGAAGACACCGGAGCCAGTCGCATTCCTTGGAAGCACATGGAGTGAAGAAGAGGAGGAACTCAGTTAAAAGGATGACTTCCTCCAGCAGCGAAGTGGTCAGTTGAAATAAATCTGAGTCTCAGAGCTGAAGATGGCCATGTTACTCACTGCAATCATAATCAACATGATTAATAAAATCTGTAGTCACATTCTAATTCCTAAAAAGTAACAAAACAAAACGTATCGAGAACGCAAAAAAGAACAATAACAATGTCACGAGGTCAGGGGCGGATCCAAGCCTGTTGAGCTGACCGTCTTCCAAATTTCTTTTTTTGTGGGGGCGGGGGCGGATTTTAGAGGGGTCTGAAAATTTTGAAAATGATATATCCAAGATTGGCTAAAATTGTGTTTCAGGGCATATCAGCTACTGAAATTAAGATAAATAAAAATTTTCGGGAAAATTCTAAGGTTGTCTTGAAGGTTGTCTTGAAGGTTGTCATGCGTTGAGACGAAACGATTTCAAACTCGGAAGACGGTCAGAAAACAGTATACATGAAAAATTCTGAGGGTCTTCCTGAAGACCCTGGAAGACCCCCTGGATCCGCCTCTGGAAGAGATGTCCTTTTTTATTTATTCTGATCAGCTTTTTGAATGTAATGATTTTCAGGTGCAGATCAATGTTCCCTCTAATCTTTTCATGGCCTACGCGAGACCAAAAAGCCTGCGAGCAACTTGGAGTTTGCAGAAAATAATCTTACTTTTTAGAATTCATTGAATTGTTTGTTTAAATTTTATGAAACAAAAGTCAGTTACTTTTAACAAAAAAATTGCTTAAAAAAAGAAATGATTTATTCGGTGTATTGAATTTTCTCTATTATTTAATCATATCGCGAGCTGCATTAAAAAATTATAATTTTTTCTTTTGCGCGGCCATGCAGCCGCACAGCTTAGAGGGAACACTGGTGCAGATCTATGAATGTTGCCGGAAGTTCTGAGATGAAACAATTCCATTATTACACAAATTATTCGGACGAATACCTTCATATTTAGCAGCAATATTATCTTTATTTACTTTTTATTAAATGAAGCTTTGTCAACCATTATTATTAATATTTGACTAGCATTTCCTTAATCTTTGTTTTTTTACAATAAACTATGAAAATGATAAATACTATCAGTTTCAGTGTGCTAGACGTTATGAAATATTAAAGTTCTAAATTTCTAAAACTTCAAAATTCTTAAGATTTTAAAATTCATAAAATTCTAATGAAGTACTTCCGCCTTGTGTATTGGATCGATGTATGACTTCTGATGGATGTACATGTTACAGCTGTTTAGGCCATTTTCAACATCCTTTATTGTTTAATTGCTTTTTATCGCAACTTTATTCAGGGCGTCAATTGATTAAATGAAGTTAATAAAATTAAGATGATAGACTGATAAAAAGATTAATAATGTTAATTTTTTAAATTTTTTTTATCGCAACGTTTCGACCAACACGTCCTTCGGTCGTCTACGGATGTATGCTGCATCCAGTAATCTTTTCTTTTCTTTTTTTAATGTTCACCTCCTCCCCAATAGGAACTGTTCGCAAATCCTAGCGACAAAGTCTCGTTCTCACGCAAAAAGAGAAGATATAAACCAAGATAATATAACCGTGCTAGTCCGAGTAATTGGTGAAACAATGGATTTATGAGGTTTTAATACCCTGTCTCAGAGGCACGAAGTGTTATTACACACATTTTTCAGTTGTAATTTTCTTTAGGTTATTTGGAAAATGAATCAATCCCTTTAAAATATTATGAACTTCAGATATTTTTACGGCATCTCTCGTAACATTGGCAAAAAAGCAAGAACATCCCGCATGTATATATTATTAAAATCAATACATTTTCATATCTTTCAACTCTTTATAAGTCGAAATCCTTTTTTCAATTAAATGAAATGATTGAAGTTAATATCAGCAAAATATGAATGCATGTTAGTTTTGCCTCTTGTGTAACAAAATAAACGTTTTAGTGAGCGAGACAGCCGGCTTTTGTTTTTTAAAAAGCCATTTCAATAAAGAGATAAACAGCAGCAACTTGCAATTAGACTGTATCATTTTTTAAAAAACCCTTTCAAGACTAGCATATTAAGGTATTAAATGCCTTAATTAAAATGTCCCAGTAGACGTCTAAGAGAGATTTACGGGACATATATATCCCAGCTGTCATAAAAACCTAGGGGTATATATGATACTGGAGTCTCGAAAGGGTCAAAGCATTATTAATTAAAAATGCAATTCGTATTCTTTTTCTCTCTTATTGTTTGAATTTGTCAGCATGGGAAACACCCAAGTGTTTTACCGGGGTGAGGAAGTATTTTTATTAATCACCGCTACCCACAACACTGGTTTATTGCTATTCATGTGTTCTGACATTTATATGTATCTATGTATCTATCTATCCATGTATGGACTTCGTCCAGCCCAAACCGTTCATAGTAGACACTTGAAATTTTCCACACACACTCCCCTCAATGAGTAAGGAAAATGTTGTTTTTTTAAATAGGTTTTTAGAGGGTGGGTTCAATATGCAATATAAGCTTATGCTAAATTGGTCACTAGTTTGTGCCCGCTTGTTCATTTTGAAAATTCAGACCATTTTTTAGTGATCACAGCCCAACAAAAGGCGAGAGAAGTAACTTATTCATTGATCACCCCCTTTTCCTTCCTTTTAATTGATCACCCTCAACACAGCATATATGGGTGGCGGTGATTCATAATTTTCCTTGGAATGCTAGTTTTTAATTTGTTTTGTGGGCGTACACTTTGGAGACGATTAAAAAAAAAATATGATACACCAAATTAATAAAAACAAATAAATAAAGAAACAAGATTTATACATTGAAACTTGCTTTACAATCCAAATTTCGTTAAAATCAGTTATCACTGGTTTCCTATGCACAAAACATTAATCGGCGCTTCTTTGTTAACTGTACGCCATTCATATTCAGTGCAGATAACATGGCGATTGTTTCTTATTTGGATAGGGTTATGGTTATTTAAGTTTTCAATTGGAAAAGTGCGCCTAGTGTTCAGTTTATTGCACGTCCTATTTAACTATTCTTTCATATTTATTTGTTTACCCTGTGTACGCCTGCCCAATCGTAAGTTGCTTTGAAAGAGGTAATCGCAACATGATTAGGGTACAGGTAACGAATACGAGTGGCGTACAGATAACGAAGAAGTATTCATCAATCATTTATTTAACAATAAAAATCTCAATTAATGATCGACCGGTCCACGTCGCTTTAAGCAGTGCAGTTGTGATAAGTTTCCAAACCTTTTCAGTTATTGTACATTGCCAGTAGAGTTTATTCTCATTTATTTACAATTTATTATCAACATCGGTTCGAAATCAGTTAAAAAAAGACGTATTTTACAAATATACTTAATAATCAAATATGACACAAATATTTAGATAACCATTATTAGTTTGTGACTAATATTTTCTTTCATCTTAATTTTAGTTGCTTTTCATCGCAACTGCTCAGGCCATTAGTCTACGGCAGTGAGTAAATAGCTTGGATTGGAAATAAATATAAAGCGCTTGGTGAGACCCGAACTCGCATAACTGGTTATCCGTACTAGCTGCTCTTACCGATTGGAGAATCTTTTCTTTAGGCTTATATACGACGTTCTGCAGTTGACTAATTCCACAAGCATTAAACAGCTGAATAACCTTCTATAGACACTGTGCAAAAGATAGAACTGGGAACTTTCGCACCAACGCAATATTTACGGATATCATTTGATTCCATCTATCAACAAGTTCTTCCATATCAGATTTATAAAATTCCTTCGATTTTGACCTGAATTAAAAGAATGTCTATTATAATATTAATATTTTCAACCGTTTCCCTTGAAGTGAGTCTTTGTCCATCAGAATGGTTTTGCAAATTCCTAAACAAATGATGGTCAGATGGAACAAGGTTAGGAGAATATGGTGGATGAATCATTTTTTCCAACCGAATGGATCTATGAAATCTTTGGTCGCTCGAGCGGTATGAGGACGTGCATTATCGTGATAAAGAATGAACACTATAAGGATGGTCGTTTTCTGTCCAAAGCTGTTTTCAAACGATGAAGTTGTTGACAGTAAACTTCAGCTGTGACTGTTTAGTTATCGTTTAATGGATGATTCTTTGCATATCCCACCAAACACTCAAGATCTTCTTCAGATGAAAGTTGCGATTGTACCAATGACGACGGCGCTTAACATTGTGAAAAAGGATCCATTTCTCATCTCCAGTAGCAACTCTGTCCCAAAAAGACGCATGGAGCTGCCGAGAATACAGTAACTCACAACAATCAGCACGTCGCTTACGATTTTCTACGGACAGATCATGTGGGACCCATTTTCCAACCGTTGACACTTTTCCTAGCTTCTTCAAATTGCGATGAACAATCATATGATTAACATTGAATTGTTTAATATGTATAGATTAGGACCGTTGTCCTCATCTTGGTTCAAATTCAGACAGAAATTGAATTGTTTGCTAAGTTCCGCGACTGATTTGTTGCAACTATTGGTACAAAAAAGGGCATAACCTTCGTCTCAACCTGATAAATAAAGCTAAATCTTTGTTCCGAATTCTCGCAGGTTAATTCTAAACCGTAACATTTTACCGATATCCTCCTGGCCACAGAGAGAAGCAAGTTCAGGAGTTAAGGATATGAGTTATAGTCAACATTTTACAGATGAAGACCACGTTTTAGACTATTATTGTCAAATGTGCGACTTATTTGCTTTCAAAGAGCCAAGATTTGCACATTTTGCTTTGTGTGATGAGTGTTCAATTAGCGTCTTTTCTTTTAGATCAATATTAGAAGCGACTTGTAAAACGGAGTCTTTCGGGACCGAAGACTTATCAAGGAGAATTGAAAGTTAAAGATGCTTACCTTACTCTTCAAGTGGAGAGCATCGCGGTACCCATACCAAACTTGAGTGTCATTGCTGTAGGTGACGTTGAATTTCGTGACCCAGTGCTTTCTACGTGTATCAGCTCGACCCATTACAATAATTGCAGTAATCAAAGTTGGAGGACCAATGTCCATTTGAAGCCACTGGTTTGCTATGAAAGAAAAATAAAAAAATAAAGATTATAATAATATACTATGAAAATGAAAAATAT